>JALIZH010026837.1:215000-365573 GCA_030522465.1 Rhipicephalus appendiculatus
CTAATTTACTGTTTTTACTGTTTCGCTTTAGTGTCCCTTCATGTCTGACGCACCTCGACGCATTCTAGAACCCATCCCGGTAAGCCTGGTGGCGTCCGCGTACCTTTGCGCTATGTTTGTACAAACTCGATGAGAATCCGAGTGGCGTTGATAGAGTAGGCGTGTCTGTAGCCCTTGAACTCTGAGCAACCCTTGGAAGCGCCGTAGGGTGAGAGGTCGAAAAAACCGGCTGTATTTCATTAGTTTCCAGCATGCCCTCTGGGTAATTTCGTCGTTATGCCGATTAGCTGTGCTTGGTTCAAACAAGGTGAGGTCAGTGCCATATCGTCGCGAAAGTATTCTATAGGACATTCAGATGGCGCCGGATTGGGTCTAGACTTTCTTTGATACATAAGGTGCAACGCTGCGGAGGCTATCGAGGCTCATTGCAGTAGATGCGTTCGCAACAAGACAGAGTCAAATGATATTACCACCCTTAATATGATTTTCTTTTGACTTTAGGCTGAGTAATTCACGTCGCGAGACACAAACACACGAAAACATCGGCTTAACAGCCCAAGATGGCGGCGCCCAGATGTCTTACGGAAAATAGTCTATAGAACATTCAGATGGCGCCGGGTTGGGCCTACACTTTGTTTCATACATAAGGTGCAATGCAATGGAGGCTATCGAGACTTGTTGCAGTAGATGCGTTCGCAACAAGAAATAGTCCAATGATATTACCACCCTTAATATGATTTTCTTTGAACTTTAGGCTGAGTAATAAATCAAGATGTTTGTGCTTCAGATATAAACAAACCCCGCTACCCGGTTTTCAATAAGTTGTTCTGGACCGCTTAGCGTCTCTTTGTTTTAAATGCGAATGCATTTCATAGTCGGGCTATGTCAGGTATCCGGCGTTGTCCGGCGTTGTAATGGCGTTGTCCGGCGTTGTCCGCGGGGAGGAGGATAGGTTGAGGAGGTGTCCGCGCGCCGGCAGGTGTTATCTCTCCGCTCTCACTCTCTCTCCCATAGCAAAAGCTGCGGGCGCGCGCGCTTATCCTCGCCCCTAGCAAAGTGGAGAGGAGGAGCGCGCTCTGGCGCGTGAGGGCTCGCATCGCGGGAGCTCAGCGGAGCTACCGCGATCAAAAAAAAAAAAGGCGCTGCGCCGTGCTCCCGACCGGGCTGCAGAAATTAGGCGCCTTTTCCTTCTTCGAACCACAACCACCATATAAATGGAGTGAAGCGCGCGCGAAATGCATTCGCATTTCCTCACGATTCCCTTCGGGGAGGCGGGGGGCATTTTTTGCTTTTGGCGTTTCACTTGCAGCCCGTCGTGACGCATCACGCGCGGGATCATGCTCGGCTTGCACGAGCGTTTACAACGACGGAAGCCAAGCGCGAGAAGCGCGTACTCACACCCCTGGTCCGAACTTCTTGCATAGCTTCCGCAGCATTGCACATGATGTGTGAAACGGAGTATAGAAATTGCGGATTAGGTAACACTCTTTACTTCTGTATGTGACTTTGCTTCGTGTCTGTGTAGGTTTACTCCCTACTCTGAACCTCAAAGGAAAGAAGGGGTATACTGGGAAAGCACGCCGTGCATCGCATGAATTTTGTGACGTGACGTGGTACATTAGTAGTATGCCGCTTAGTATATGATATATGAATGACCTGGTACATTAGTAGTATGCCGTTTAGTATGAATAGTACGCCGCTTAGTAGTATGATACAGGAAGATGCCGAAGCACAGATACGGGGCCAGCGAATCCGACTCCTTAATGCGACAAGCAGTTTCGTTATCAGACACAAATTAACGCAACACCACCCCCAACACCACACAATAACAACAACGACGACGACAGTACTCTCGTTTAGACTTGTCGAGTTAATGCTGCTCGCTAAGCATGTAGGTAGCGCGGCGCTACATGTCATATTGGACACCGCATGCAACCATGAATTCACAACCCAAAAAACTCTTAGCAAGCCCGTAGCCAAGAGGGGGGGGCGGGGGGGGGGCGGGGGGGGGGGGGGGCGGAAAGCTAGCCTTAGTCATGGGCAGCAAAACGCTGATTTGTTTAAGTCATTTGGCGATAGTCCGCTGTATAGTTTAGCATCAAACGGCGAATAGCAGTGTTGACAACTCTTTATGGTCCATTGCTTCCAGAGCTCGAGCTCAAAGTCTTAGGAAAAAGCAATTTTACATAGGAGGCTTTCGAAAATTTTGAACTAATAAAAAAAACGAAAAAAAAAAACCCATCTGATATAGTTCAAAGCGCTCGGTTCATTGCCCGTACGTGCTGGCTCCTCGCTTTTATGCAGGAAGCTTTGAAAATTTCTGGCTACAATTACTCTGGCCTTTCACTTTGCGAGTTCATAACTGCTGGGGTTGTAAGTCTCAAAACCACGATATGATTATGAGGGACGCCGTAGTGGAGGGCTCCGGAAATTTTGACCATCTGGTGTTCTTTAACGCGCACCTAAATCTAAGTACACGGGCCTCTACCATTTTCCCCCCCATCGAAAATGCGGCTGCCGCGGCCGGGATTCGATCCCGCGACCTTCGTGCAAGCAGTCGAACACCATACCCATTAGACCACCGTGGCAGGGTCACTTTGCGAGTTCAGAGGTGCACAGCGGAGAGCGAATGGGGCCCCAACGCCCCGACACAACCTTACCACAATGATGCAGCCTTCCCGGCACTTTTTTCTCTCCAAACGTGCTGCTACATACCTTATATTGCGCCTTGTGCAACTACGCGTAGAGCGCAGCGTCAGTTCAGTGACCGCCATCCCCGTCGCGTCGTCGTCAGAACTCCGGTAATTCGGCGACACGTTCGGTGAGGTTCCTCGTAAAGCATACACATTGCGCCACCGGACAGAGTAAACTGGAAGAAGTGTTGCGTCGAGCCGAAACGGATGAAGAGACGCCGACGATGCCATTTCTCTCTCTCTTTTATTTATTTATTTATTTTTCACGCACCGTTTGCTGAAGCATACGGGACGAATGTGCCGCGAGCGTGTAGGAAAGGTGATGAAGGCGTGTCTGGCAACGCACTCTGAGTCCTTGAACCCGGGGCCTTGGCCGGCGGGGCGGGGATGGCGCGTGACGACGCGAGAGGAGGGCACCTGGGGACGCCAAAAAAGCGCCTCGCGCTTCGCCGCGCCGCCGGGGCAAAACACTTTCTCCCGCGAGCGACCGAGAGAGGCCGTCGACGACGACGATCATCCATTTTCGCCGTTGATCATCGCCGCCGCCGCCGGAAGGAGAATCCGTGCACCCTTCAGCGGCCAACTGACGAGGAGGCAAGACTCTCTCGGTTGGGTAAGTCAAGCATGCATGGTTTACATTTAGGCGCGCTGGACTAGTAACGTGAACATCGAGACTTAAGACGGTGCACAGAAGGCTCGAAGCTAACAAACCTTCAGTAAGACTTACCGTCGGGCGAATTTGTTATTAGGGAGTTTTCGAATAGGGGCCCCAGAAATTTGGGGACGCAAAGCCCTTTGCGTGTGCTCGCTTTGGGTCAAGCAGGAGCTAAGAGTTTTCGAATAAGGTCTGCGGCGCTTTGGACACTCCCCCTATTCTAGGCCACTCTAGTCTTGGCCGAGGGCCGTCGCTTCAGTGGGTGCAGTCACGTTTGTTGGACGCAAAGCTTTTGGGACAGGCTTTGGGGGGCTCCCGCTAAATTCGAGAAATAGCGTCCCCAACGCAAAACCCTAACACTGTTCGGGTCTCGGCGTCTCGCGCATGCGCAGTGGCCTCGACGCTATCCCTTTGAGGCCCCAAAACGATTGGGGCCCCGATTCGAAGACTCCCTATTGTCGACAAAAGTATGTCAGCACAATGACAGAAAAAAAAAAAGAGAGCAGCTAGAAAAGTCAGGGAGAGTAACACATCCGGTGTGATACCCTGCATTGGTGAAAAAGAATAAAACGCATACGGCCACGATGCATGAATCTTGACATCTAAGAACGGCGCAGAAAAAAAAAATAATTAAGATGGAAGTTAAATTGAAATAATTAAGATCTGCCTGCTAGTGGACACAACCAAGCTCTACAACAACCGATTTAAGTAGGCACAAAATACCACAGCAGGATGACAACCCACCGCGCATGCGTGCGCAGGCTGCGTCTCGTCCTGTCCGTCTTCTTCTCGTTCTTAGCTATCTTGTTCCCTTATCGCGCTAAAAAATGGCTTATGAAAAACTCCTCTGTCTCAGAGGAAACTAGTACATATTTCAGGCGAAACTACGAAGAGTCAGTCTAACCAGCATCTCAAATTTCTTTCGCATAACTCTGGAAAACTACGCTAGCGAATACTGCTAATATGCCGCCGGCGAGAAATGTTGTTGACCTCCGCGCTCCTTGATAAGCGGATGCCATGTCTCTCCTGTGGATATACAGTCACGAACATTTTGACTCGAACGCTAGAATGCTATGGTTTGTCCCCTCGTAACGTGCTGAGCAACGCACAAAGACTGTACGTCTATTATTCAAATAAGACCCGCGTGTTTTTATAATCCTGGAAAGTGTGCCAACTTAATTTTCATCAACAACAAGCTAGTCCCTCCAACGAAAAACATCATGAATCTACCATTCTGTGGCTGCATACCAGTGAATAAAGAAGAAGAAGAACTTAGGGACTACATTAATTAAACCAATCGGTTGACTAGCTCATCAGTATTATAATCCTTATGAGTCTGCACCCATATATATGTGTCAAAAAATGAGGTTATTGCTCTTTTATTACCTATTACAAACAAAAAAATACAGAGAGCTTTGTTTATTTATTTATTTTTTATAGATGCATACATCAGATTGAGCCCCACAATTTCCTATATAATCTGTAATATTTCTATTCTATAACCTTCATTATTCTAAAGTTTCATAATATTCCATAAGACCACTCAATTCTTGGACAATACCCCACAGTGTGTGTGCGCCACAGTTAATAGGCGAACAAGAACAAGAACTTCAAAACAAGATGCGTACAGAAAGCTGTGGTCACAGCTCGATGAATGATGTGCGTGTATCATCGTTTATCATCTTCCGGCGTTTTCCGCATCAGATTGCTTTTTTTTCTTTTTCGTCTACATATCTTTTTGTGTTTCCTTCCACATATCAGCGCATCTATGAGTTAAAAACAAACATGCAGCTCACCGAAATGGCCTGACTTCTGTTGAACTTGCATATATGCGCGAGCAAAAGTTGCTTTGTTTCTCTGAGGAACCTACTCGTCCTCACATAGGTCATAAATCATCCGCACATAAGGTCACCTGCCACAAAAAAAAAAAAAAAAAAAAAAAAAAAAAAAAAAAAAAAAAAAAAAAGGAAAGAAAACGAAAGCGAGGGAAGTACAGCACTGGAAAACGCACATGAAATAGAAAGAACACATTGATAACTCAATATTTAATGTTAATATTACATGTGCTACCTTTTATTTATCTGACCCGAAGGTCGCGGGTTCGATCCCGGCCTGCGGCGGTCACATTTCGATGGAGGCGAAATGGAAGAGGCCCGTGTACTGTGCGATGTCAGTGCACGTTAAAGAACACCAGATGGTCAAAATTTCCGGAGCCCTCCACTAAGGCGTCTCTCATAATCATAGCGTGGTTTTGGGACGTAAAACCCGAGATATTATTATTATTATATTTTATTTATCTGAATTCTCAGTGACTGCGCAAAAGCTGTGCACATGTGTTTCACGATCAGATTGCTCAAGGACAGATTATATGTTGATAAATCCTGAATATTTACAAAATAAAGAATGAAGGATCGTCGACAAGGCAAAGAAAATAAAAATAAAACATACTTTAATCACGGGTGTAATACAGTGGCGTAAACAGGGGGTGGCACGCCAGGGCTCGTGCTCCCCCACCACCCCCTTCTCCGAATTCTTTTTTTTCTTTTTTTTTCTTTTTTGCCGTGGCATACAGAACACGAAATGACACTCAATCACATCTACCTGCCTCCCCACTTCAGATCAAGGTGGTGCCACCCCCCCCCCCCCCCCCCGCCTCCGAAAAAAATTTCTGTCCTACGCCCCTGGTGTGAAAGTATGAATGTCATTGTAACTGTCGCTTTATTTTCGTCAAAGAGACTTCGTCGCTTTGTCAAGGTGACTTCTCAGTTGAAGCAACGGATTCGATGTTTCGTACCTTGAGCTTTTAACTATTCAAAGTATTCTGAAGATACCATAAGAGTCAATGTATCTGTAGCAGTCTTACTGACAAAACGAACGGTCTTACAGCGTTCAGCCAGAAGCATCGGCTCCACCAACTCCACAGAAGTCTTTTAGACACTTTTCTTCGTGTTACTTAGTTTGTTCTGTGATTTAACCAATTCCACGAAATCTGTTTTAAATATTTGTGGTGACTGGTGCAGCACCTTTCATTGAAACACAGTACATAATATTGTTACGGCTTGTATATAACATTTGAATATAATTACAATATCTATGTCAGGTACCTAAGATTTCATTTCCTGTGCGTCTAGGAACAATAAATAAGCTCCAAGGTACTCATACTTAAAAAAAATATCTTAGAAAAAATGAACCAACGTGCTCAATAGAGTCGCAGTTTCTTGCTCTTACGTTGGAAGCCGTCGTACGTTTAAAGCTCACGCTCGAGTGCGTCTGAGTGGGCACTCAAGACTAGCGTATCTTTCGCAATGACAAAAAAAGATGCGCCAACGTTGGTCTTTAACAACAACATATCACCACTCCTAATATTTCAAAACTCTTGTTTATTTCATACACACGCAAGAAAACACGCTTTGATACGCTTCACGGATCACTTCTTTCGTAACTCCGCAAGAGTCTTCCACCACGATACAGGGCCCCTCAGCTCACCGTCAGGACTACGACGAACACGGCGCATCATGTGCGAACGAGTGTCGGCATTCGTCACGTTTAAATCCGCAACGTTGGTGTGATCCTTCGGTTGCAACATTTCGAGCAACACTCGGGCGATATATTGCAGCAACATGTTGAACTTTGGAGAGGGAACCGAGGTGTGTGGGCAGGCGTGACGTACTTTTAGAACGTTTTAGCTGCTTTCGCTGGTTGATTGAACGTGGTCTACCTCATGCGTACTCCCCTTTCCATCTCCCCATATTCGACGCAGGCAGCCAGAACAACCTTAGTTAACTACGTTTAACTGCCGTGCCATTTCTAAGCATTATTTTTCTTCGCTATGAAGGACTTATTTTTAATGACAAGAAGGAAGCTAAATATTAATGAGAACTAACAGACAATGATGCCAAGGAAAGTATAGGGGATGTTATTAGATGTAATTGTAATGTAAATGTGAAGAAAGGAAAGTGGACGAAAAGATAACTTGCCACCGGCAGGGACCGAACCTATAGACTATTTTCCGTAAGACATCTGGGCACCGCCATCTTGGGCTGTTAAGCCGATGTTTTCTTGTTTTTATATATTGCGACGTGAATTAATAAGGCCATGAAACCTCGTATGCACCAACCCAACTGTTTTCATGCGCATGCGCCTACCGTAATACTGTTTGTTTAGTTGTTAAAGATACAAAACACAAAGTTTAACAGCCCAACATGGCGGCACTCAAGCCCCTCCGTAAAATAGTCTATACGACCTTCGAAAAATGCGTCCGATGCCCTACCACTGAGCTACGGTGGACTGTCATCCCTCCGTCCACTTCATAGGGTAGCTGGGTTCCTTATAAACACAATATTACCGCGTAGCGTGCGAATCGGACAGAAATTGTTGCTTACTATTTGTCGAAACTTTACGTGTTCCAACGCACCGTCCCTCTGTTACTGCTGTGACCGTGATCTAATGCTCTCAGTGTTATTCCGGTGTCGCCTATCCCATAGGGAAACACGTGCCGTGGGCGTTTCCTTTGAAACACAGAGAAGCCGGAAGGCAAGGTTTTCTTTGCTTTTTTTCTTTTCTTTTTTTTTTTTTTACGGTGAAAGAGTACATGGGCAGGGGGGGTGGGGGAATGCACGCTACACGATGTACGGAAGGGCAGCCATCAGTACCGCCCGGGCTACAGAAGGTGTCTTCGAGTGCGGTGAACGAAGCTGCCGATACGCGGATGGATTCCGGTTTCTACAATGATCTAGCCCAATGTCATACACCAGCCTTAGAGCTGTCCTCTTTTATTTCGGCTTTTGGGTAATATTTGGAGGCATTGCCAAACGTACAACATGCACGGAGAAGGAATTAGACGACTTGCATACTTTAAATATATTTGCATATTTTTTAAAGAACCCACTTGTCTAGTGCTGTTACAACGCCATGTGGCAGTACCATAATTAGTTAAAACGTACGAAGTCCTTTTTATAGCCTATGTATGGTATTTTTACAAGCTGTCCTAAGTTCTCGCGCGTCGAAGTAAGTTTATGCCCTCTCTCTCTCTCTCTTTTCCTACTGTGTCACTACAGCATTTTTTTTTGCATTATTTTGGGTGACATCCTGTCTGAGATTGATGGGGTTTGCCATAAATATTCAAACTGAACCAAAAATAAACTGTTATTTGAAGTTCAGCACTCTATTATGCGTCTTCTCAGTGTTCTTGTTACGTTTGTGCTGTTATACTTATGAACTAAGCATCACCAACTAGCCTTCCGAGCAAATATTACTGACTTCTAAAATCTTGAAGCAGCAACCCTCATTTCGATTAGATTAAGGGAAAACGATCAGAATATTGGCACAAACCCTGCCTACAACTAATAGTGGAAGACTGACTACGACAAGTGTCCCTCACTGCTTGGCGGTGACAACGCAATTTATCCGTCCGTCCGTCCGTCCGTATCTATCTATCTATCTATCTATCTATCTATCTATCTATCTATCTATCTATCTATCTATCTATCTATCTATCTATCTATCTATCTATCTATCTATCTATCTATCTATCTATCTATCTATCTATCTATCTATCTATCTATCTATCTATCTATCTATCTATCTATCTATCTATCTATCTATCTATCTATCTATCTATCTATCTATCTATCTATCTATCTATCTATCTATCTATCTATCTATCTATCTATCTATCTATCTATCTATCTATCTATCTATCTATCTATATCTATCTATCTATCTATCTATCTATCTATCTATCTATCTGTCTGTCTGTCTGTCTGTCTGTCTGTCTATCTATCTATCTATCTATCTATCTATCTATCTATCTATCTATCTATCTATCTATCTATCTATCTATAATGTAGCCACAATAATTATATTCTCTTATATTTATGCCGTCTCTCTCTTTTCCTACTGTGTCACCTACAGTAATCTAAAACAACAAAGGATGGATAATAAAGGGGACAATAGGTAGTAAGTAAGAGAAAGGGCAACGAAAGAAAGATGTAGGCAGTTGCACTCAACGTGAAAGCTGTAGGAAGTGCGGACCAGCGACTCGCCTGTCCTTCAGCGAAGCTCGCGTTCGCGGGCAAGCGCGCTGGCGTTCCAAACGCGCAGCCTTCTCAGTCTCCATGGCGGGAAAGGAAACCTTTATTTGTGATGCAGTGGCGTCCTCTGTCCTCCTCTCCCTGCCTCCTCACCCTCAAGTCACTCCTCACCTTCACATCCCTCTTCCACCCGCTTGCTATACTATACTATACATGGCTATGATATGCTTTACCCTCCCCTCTTTTCCTTCCACACTATCACATCTTTCCTCCTCACTCTCACTTCCCTTTCCCACCCTCTTACTATGCTGTACCATCCACGGCTATGCCATTATTTACCCCCTAACTCCTCCTTTCCATCATCTTCACCCTCACATCACTTCTCGCCCTCATTTTCCTTTTTTCACATCTTGATATACCATACTACAACTGGCTGTTGCCACATGAACTCCTTTCTTTCTATGTTTTATGTTACCGGCCCATAGCACGTGTAGATACTGCCTTGCGCAAACCGTGCCACCTTCTCTTGCTTTTACAGTCTTGCTCCTCATTCCCTATCCTTTTCTCCCTCACATCACTCCCCGAACGCTCACTTCCCTTTCCCGTCCCCCTTGCTACACATGACAATGCTATAGACGGCTATGTATTCATGGTTCTGCCTGCGTGACGCCATTGGTCATGCTATGCTATGCTATACCCTTCACTTCCTCCTTTCCCTCCTCACCATCACTTCCTTTTCCCGCACTGTTACTACAGCATACTATACATGGCTATGTTATACATAGCTTTGCCTGCACGACGCCATACATGGCTAGGCTATGCTTTACCCTGCTCCTTTTCCTCCTGACCCTCACTTCGCTTTCCCACCCCCTTGCAATACGCGGCTATGCTACAGATGGCTGTGCTCTACATGGTTTTTTCTGTGTGACGCCATAGATGGCGACTTATGCATTACCCTCTCCCGTCCTCCTTTCCCTCCTCCTCACCCTCACTCTCCTTTCCCGCGCTCTTGCTATACCATACTTTACATGGCTATGTTGTACATAGTTTTGTTCCGCGTGACGCCATACGTGGCTATGCTATGCTCTACCCTTTCCTTTCCATCCTCCACACCCTCACTTACCTTGCCCGCCCCCTTGATATACATGGCCATGCTATAGATGGCTATGATATTCATGGTTTTGCCTGCGTTACGCCAAGCGACATGAGACACGACGACGACAGCGTACGACCGCTTACGATGACAGCATACGACAGCCCGAGCCCCTACAGTGCTCCGAAGGTTAAGAACAGGAGACCTTCAAGTTCAAAGGGAGCTCAGCCCATGTATGTACCGGCTGGCTACCCTGAGCTGTACTCACCCATTTCTACCCTGAAATGAAGGGTTCAGATTTACTGCGTTTTCTTGTGAAGTTAGTAAAGGACAGTGGCACACGCCCATCACATGAATGCGGAACGCGCACCCCGGTGGTCTGACGACGGGACCCAGATGAAGTGACCGTAACCTTGAGGATGAGCTCACAGAACGTGCACAAAACGCGAAGAAATAAAATAGTCATCGCTTTTCTTCTGAAGCACGTTCCTACAAAAAATAGGCAATCTTTTCTTTCCGCTTCAATCCTGAAGCCGGATATCTGTATAAGGAAATCAGTAAAATCCACTCGATAGGTAGACTGAAGCAGAAAAACAGCGGAAGAAAATTTCGGCACCATGTTGCACTCTTTGAAACCCTTCGAGGCTAAAGCCTGTTGCACACTTGGTAATGCATTAAGTTATACAATCGGGCACCATACTTCTGGGCAAGACATAATGAGTGTGAGCGACATGCATCAAATTACAATGACCTTGTCATGTAGATTGCATAGTTCTTCTACCCCGCTCCTGAAGCTTTTTGTATATCGCGTGGTGTTTTAATACCTCGGGGATCGACCGAGATTTGATAAAGCTACGATAGGCACCTGATGACGTCATGATGATGTCTCAAATTTTCGCCGATCTGTGACGCCATGATGTCGTCACAACAACCCATGTACTCTCTCCACACATCGCTCGCACGGAGAAAGTAACGTGTGTTTTTGTGCCACTTGTTTTTTTTTTTTTTCGCTTGCTGTGTTTTAGGGGCGAAGCTCTTTAGGACCTAGCCTTGTCTTCCGTTGTGGTCACGGTATAGAAACCGTTACTATAGTCGAAACATATGCGGGACATAAAAAAAGGTTTCACAATAGACTTCAACGAAGACATACGTTAATTATAAGTAAAAGATCCCGGCGAAAATAACCTATCGAGAAGAGTACTGATGAGTTGATCTCTACTAAAATGTGCCTAGATGTTGAAGCCTCTCAAGGAAACCTGCAACACAAAGGCACACGTCAAGCACTATATGCCCAACAAATTACCCATATTAAAATGGTATCTTGCCACCGGTAAGATGACGGGTTCTTGGATTCACTTTCGAGGCATATCCTCGACTCCAGCAATTTTCTAAATCCTCCTTCAATCGCCTAAGACGACTGGACGGCGAAATAAATTTACACTTCAATATACACTTTATGTCACTCAAGGTACATTATATGGGGCAACGCTCGGGTAACGTACGGTTACTCACCGATACGATACCCAGAGCTTCACCCACTCGTCATGATTCACTTCGTGGAGATGCGTGGATTTTTTTGTTCCCAAGGTCACCACGCAACAAGACACTTCAGGCTTCCGCCTTGAAAAGTGGGAGATGAGGAAGGAAACGGAAGGGAGCTTAGCTATATTGTATATGCTCTCTCCTGAACTCCTTTTGCGTACTACCAGGGTTACCTTGAAGGCGATAAAGAGTAAGAACGGAGGAGGAGAGAAAACAGAAGGAAAGAGAGGGAGATTAGTCAGTGCAAGTACAAGCTGGATATTCAGCGTTGTTGGAAGATAATTATGGAAAAAACTATACGAAAGACGTAGTATCGTGCTTTGTATGCTAGTCCGAATAGAATTCCCGCCCTACAATAACCGCACTTTCTGTCCGCCGCGGTGGTGTAGCGGTTACGGTGCTCGGCTGCTGTTCCGAAGGTCGCTGGGTTCGAACCCGGTCGCGGCGTTCGCATTTCGATGGAGGCGAAATGCTAGAGGCCCGTGTACTGTGACATGTCCGTGCACGTTAAAGAAAGGCAGAAGGTCCAAATTTTCGGAACCCTCCACTACGGCGTTTCTCATAATCATATTGTGGTTTGCGGGACGTTAAACCCCAGATATTATTATAATAACCTCACTTTCCAATCATGATTCTTTCTCGGTTCATTCACATAAGAAAGCGCACCGATTTCTTCTGGACGTACAACGACAAAAATCGAGGGCCAACGCCCTGCGTTAATTGGTTAATTGAGCATCCCCCCCCCCCCTCCTGATAATCTGCGCGACATTACGCCACGGAGAACCTCGGGCGCTCAAGGTGACACGTTGTCGCACAGACCGCCTCTGTGATGTAACGCGGGTGACCACCAAATGGAGCGTGTTCCTCTCAGTAGCAAAAAGAAGCGCCGAATCACGACACTCGCGCCGCCTCATCGACGACAGCGACCGGTCGACACCGCGGGCAAGGGTTGATGATGAAGTTTCTCCATCACGGCGCCGCCGCCGCCGCGGAGAGCGCATCCAGCCGCGCTGGGAAGAAGAAGAAGCCACTGCGCGGCCGCCGAGAAGACGAGCAGCCCGCGGTCCCGCTCTGATGCTCGCGCTGACCCCGAAAAAGCGGAGCACAACACGTGACGGACGGCGAGCGACAGCGGCAGCAGCAGCCTCTCAGCCGGCACGACTCCCCAACCCTCCTCATCTGCCCGCACTTGCATGCTGCTGCCTGCAGACGAGCATTCTGGATCGGAGGAAAAAGTGCGACGCCGCCGCCGCCCGCTCCAGCCTCTCTCACTGCATCAGCGCCGTTGTGCCTTCTTCGGCATCGTCGGCGGTCTCGTGCGCCGACGGAGTAGTCCAAGGTCAGCACCGGCGCGGCCGACGCGATGCGCCGCATCAGCCCGGAGTGCGCGAGTCCAGGATCGGTGCGGTGGGCCTCCGATGACGCATCCGCGAGGCAGAAGCCGGTGCCGGTAGCGTGAAACATTCAGCGGTGACCGAGGTTCCCGAGCGCGACGTTCCTGTTCTCCGTGAAGATGCGTGTGTGCCGTGCGATCAGCGGGAGTGCGCGAAATGCAAAGCAGTGTCGGTTGTGATATCGCGCACGACGACCGCGGTGTCGTAAGGTGCGCGGCGTGAAAGTCAACTTCGGTCAAGGTCAGCGGTCGACGCTTCTTCGCTCGTTCACTCCTGGCGGCCTTTGAGGTTTTCTCCGAAGCCCTGCGGACTAGGAACTTAGCCTGTCAAGAGCCATCACGTGCCTGTGATGGTTCAAAGTACAGTTCGTCGACTCTGTTGAAGATATTGTCACGTCGTTCTATCGATTCGTGTGCTGCGGATTACTAAGTGCGGTAGGCAAGAGTGTTCAGTGTCACATGCGTACCGAAACTCACAAAATGGAAGGACCTCGTGTTGTTCCTGGTGAGAATAGGTGTATCTTCATTACGACGTGGCTTTTGTGATGCGGAACCTTTGCTCATCAAAATATCGTCCAGCGGGAGCGAGCGGAAATCACATCTGTCGACCGCAACACCTGAGAGTGCTCCACTTCGTTCTGGTTTGCTCTGACCCCGCAGAAAGGCTACGCACTTCCAAGAAATGAAAGAAACTCTTTCATGCGTATACCGAGCTCGCAATTTGGCAAGCGCTGGTACCTCACCGCCAAAAACGCCAAATTCGTGTGTCTTTATGGACGATTCTACATCGTGTCATAACTGCAAATACCGTGCCTAAAACAAACGCCACGTAATATTTCCTCATTGTGCTCGTGTGTTTCCCGTGGTAAAAAATAACTTCCGACACAGCTTGGACGCTCACTGCCTTGCAAATGGGATATTGTGCCCTCTCTACAAGAAGCGTGGATTATGATAAGCAAATGAAAGCTGGGAAAGTGACACAAAAGGATTGATGCAAAACGAAGTCTGGATTTACCAGTGAAAAAGCTCATTGTACTGTGTACTCAATTTACGCCTCACGCATAAACGAGGAAGTCCTAAATATCTAAGATGTGTTTGAAAGAACCTAGCAGTTCATGAACTGTGACATGCAGTGCGCTCGCAACACAAAGTGTCCGCTCTTACTGCTTCTGGAGACCGGCAAGCCATTCGTTGAGTGCTCCGAGGATTACCGTCTCGACTACAGATGCGGCGCTGAGGAAAGGACCTGAGCCCTAGAGCTCAGATGTCCAACATGTTACGACTCGGGTGAGTACTGGAGAATAATCGGAATCACCTATAATCCGGGGAAACCCCGCCCGTAAAGACCGGATCTAACCACTCTCTTATCTATCTATAAAATGATAGGACAGGTCTTTCAATCAATTGAACTGGAAAAGTCTAACGCCAGGACATCCTTTGTTTTGTGCTTTCTTTGGTATTTATGTACTTCTTCTTTCTTTTGGCTACGTGGAAAGAACAGTTTGTACAATAGTTTGAGAATATGTCTGCATATGCTTGCGCGACACAGAGAGAGATGAAGGCAGATAACGGTAGCGAAGTTAACCAAGAGGAGATCTCCAATTGGTTAAATTTAGACATTTGGTTAACCAGGATTTCGTTACCCAGAGGAGATATGGAATTGTCTACCAATCGGCTACTCAGGAAAGAGGGGAAGAGGGTATGAAAGAATTAAGGAGAAGAGTTTGAGGTGTGAATGACACAGTAACCTAGACATTTTTCGCATAGGATCTATCGTCTCAAGTTGCTTGTATATAACATTTGCTCAGTTCGATCGTTCTTCCATTGTATGGAACAACACTTTTTATGCGTTGCGTGTTATAATTTTTATAGTGGTTTTTTTACGGGTTAACTTGTCAGATGATACTTGCATAATATAGACTTTTTTTTCAAAAATCATTAAACTTTCTGTCGAGCTACATCGCTTTCTCGACTCTGTGGCAGACGTCCTGCGGTACGCTTAGTGCTTCCACTCTTTAGAAACTCATCAATGTAGCGTTTGACTTCTCGAGATGTTATAAAAAAAATGTTTTTTTCAAGAAGCAGCAGATCATACGTCAAGTCTCGTCGTATGCGCAGAGGCAAGAAAACCTTCTCCAAGCATTGTACATTAGCACAGCGATCTATATAATGGAAAGTTTATGCCACGTCAATCAAGAAGCTCCTACACATCACTGCCACGCGTTCGCTTCAACATTTTTACTACATTATCAGAAAAGTCTTACACTTATGAAGATTTGTTTGCGATATTTTCGGGGTCCTTCTGAAGGTCAGTGGCGTATCCAGGGGTTGGCGCAGCGGGCCTGTGCCTCCCCCCCCCCCCTCCCCCAAAATATTCTTTTTTTTTTCCCATGGCATACATGGCACAAAATGGACACTCGACCACATCTGCCTGTCCGGCTCCTACTTCAGATAAAGGTGGTGCAACCCCCCCCCCCCTCTCCCCGAAAAAAAAAAAAATTCTGCCTACGCCCCTGACGGTGACCACTTGTCGCGGATTTAGTTTGTGCGAATGCGATAGTGAACGCAACAACCAGACGGGGAGAAAATAAAAGAAAATTGACGGGGAAGAGACGCTACGCGAAAAGAGTTCATTTCAGAAATCTTCATAAAGATATATAATCTTGACGAGCGCGTGGGAAGATGCGGCAGTAAAACAAATAAAATCACGGAAAAGCAGAGGTTTCACCATTTGACGCGCATACACAACGAGGATTCAAATTTTTGCCGCATAAAAACAAACGGACGCGTAAGTGACGCAGTCGTCTCGCTTCCTTCTTTTTAGTTTATTCATTTTTTCGTGACGTGAAATTCTAACTTAATCTTTTTTTTTTGTTCTTTATCAAGCGGTCTCTGTGTGTGTTGTTGCGCCACTTAACTACGTAAACTACGACAATATAGACAGCTTGCAGGTAACGTCAAGGTCGCAGCTCCTTAACGCACTGGTTCACCAGCATGGCGGCCTTGATGACGCAAAGGCACATCGCGCTTGACCTGCTTTAACACGATAACGATGTGGCCAGAATTTTATTGGCCTCTGTCCGTCAATAACAAGGAAATTTGCAAGTGACATAACGATAATACTAACGCGTGACGTCACAAACCTTGCATGTGCCATGCGGTTCACCAACATGGCGGTTTCGGTGACATCAGTGCAAGCCATCTATAGTTCCTATTTTATAGTTCCCGTCCGATAACGTTAGCTGTAAAACAGAAATATAAAGTTTCAAAACACGAAGAACCGTGGACTCGCATTCTTAAGCGCTAATGAAAACTTCCAAAACGTACGAATTAACTGCACTAGAGTGCCTTCTCTGGGGCGGTTGGTACATGTCCAGAGAAAACGAGCAACGCGCGAACAGCGGGACCAGTCTCGCCCGTCCCTGCCTTGTCCCCTTGTTCGCGATGTTACTCGCCTTCTTTGTACGAATTAAGCCGAGCTAATAGACGCAAGAGGAAAAAAGTGCTTGCGCTTTCAACAATGGCACGTTCTTTTTTTGTTCGACGGCCGCATATGTGTGCCACGTTTTAGCGTCATGTAGGACGTGCAGGAAAAAAACTGAGGCAAGGTTAGTTGTTACATGCAATGAAGGGAGAGAGAGAGAGAAGACTTTCGCGGTCAGCAAAATGAAAGAAGCGTGAGTTGAACTTCCGCAGATCTCAGAGGTCTAGAGCATGCATTTATGAAGTTTTCCTGTAGCAGCAGAAAATACCTGCCGTACACCAACGGGACGTCGCGCAGTAGCGGAATTCAAGTGGCCACAGTACAAAGTATCGCACCTTGAAGAAACAGAGCAAGCTGTTGTGTCGCTAGCTCTGTTCCCGCAAACTTCGTGTCACATAGGAGAAGCTTTAAGTTTCGCAGTTATAGTTTGGTAACAATGCGTGAAAGTGAACGTCCCAGAACTGCTGTTCGATTAAGAAGGGCGTTGTAGTGAGATGCCACGGATTATTCCTATAGCCACAATACGGGGTTCTTTACCGAGCACCGATATCATAAGAAAGAAGCCGCTGTTGCCTGGCATTCTGTTTTCATCGTTGTGATCATTCGGTCTTGGCGACGCAAAACCAAACCTGAACCTTACGCTCTGTAATGTTTCCAGGAATAGGAATGACGCAGGAGTCGCGCCACAGCGGCAGAAGAAAGGCACAGCTTAATATCTCGCCGCTGAAAATGCAGCGTATCTTGCACTAGATGCGGTATGTTTATTCACGTTTTCTTTTATCTGTATATATTGTCAACATGCGTGCGTGTTTTGCAACAGCCTTAGCAACGGAACACCACTGAGAGACAGCGGCTTCTAGCTTAAACATTCTTGCAGCCGTCCTGAATCCAGAACAAGTGATCCTGAATCCGCAACACACTGTGCCCGCAGTGCCTTAATCGACTGCTGCGTGATCGTGAGTAATGCGTGAAATAGATTTAAGCGAATTGATTAATGACCACGGCGTGCTTCACAGCTGCTGCTGTTAGATTCCCACAGGGAAGGCCTTATTATAGGACAGGCAAGCGAACCGAATTGGAGCACGTTGCGAAGTTTTCGTAAAGTGTGGACAGCCCACTCTGCACGCTCCGCTGAGCATCTTCGTGAGCTTGGTTCTCGAATGAAACAACACGTATCCCTATAGCAACTGGTTCTCATGGAATTGTAGTTTCACTCGAAATACTGTGTTATACCGTAATTACAATTCAATGACGTTACGATACGGTGTTTCGGAGCTAACAGCCTCCAAACTGTTCGATAGTAAGCAAAAAAATTCAGGCAGCTTCGCACTAGCGGTGCCAAGGCTGAAGGAAGTGCGAAGCTGGGCAGCCTTCTTTGTTTCTCTTCGGTTTTCTCTTTCTTTCTTATTCTCTTTTCCAGCTAGTCGTGTCTTTTTTTTCTCTTTATTTCTATTTTCCTTCCTATTTTTTGCATTTCTTCCTCTCTCTTTCTATTTCTCGCTCGCTTATACGTAATGTCATCACCAAGGCGCACGAAGAACAAGAGGAAGAAGACTTCTCTTTGACGCGAGCGCGCGCTCAATATGCTACAAATGGCTAAGCTATATGTATAGTTTTTCCGGCGTTAATATTATCAAGGCGCTCGTAGAACAAGATGAAGGAGACTTCTCTATGGCGCGAGCGCGCGCTCAGATGGCTATGCTATACGTGGTTTTGCCAGCGTTACGCCAAGCGACGACGACAGCATACGATCACACCATACGACAGCCAGGCCGCCAAAAGCATAGAGTTTCCCAATACGTATTAACTAGAGGGAACTCTGGCGCCGCGATCATTCAGCCACCATGGGAATTGATGGGTAGTACACGCATTTGCCTAATCTTCGTGCTTGCGGCTTCGAACGCACTTGTGTCTTTGTTTACTGTTGTGTTTTGGCGTTCGTTTCGGATAAAAGAATGGACCGTTGTGAACTTTGGTGATCAGATTTGAATTAGGTGAGCCTAAAAAGGTTAAGGTGGTGAAGTGGAACTGCTGAACATTTCGTGAATTTCGTCTTGCGACAAAGCGAATGCTGGCCACACGGAGCCAAACGGAGCCGAAAGAACGAAGTTTAGACAAATCCGTGTATTACCCATCATTCCCATGCTGGCTGAAACGCCATGCATTGCAGCGCCCATAGATACTAGCGCCAGAGTTCCCTCTAGTGTATTTATAGGAAACTCTGTGCCCTAAAGCGCTCCGCACTTCAAAATATCTGCGCACCGATTATACCAGCGAAAACGTTCAGCTTTTACAGCGGAGCTGTTATGTTTTTTTCGTTATGGCGTTACGCGTTCGCAAAAACTATCATCATCGTGAATGACCTCCACCTTTCTGTTCGCCGCGGTGGTATAGCGGTTAGGGGTGCTCGGCTGCTGACCCGAAGGTCGCGGGCTCGATCCCGGCCGCGGCGGTCGCATTTCGATGGAGGCGAAATGTTAGAGGCCCGTGTACTGTGCGATGTCAGTGCGCATTAAAGAACACCAGATGGTCGAAATTTCCGGAGCCCTCCACTACGGCGTCTCTCATAAGTACATCGTGGTTTTGGGACGTTAAACCCCAGATATTATTATTATTACCTCCACCTTTCTAGCGCGTGCGACGCAACAACTCGGCCGGCGCGCGCTCTCTGCGTCCTCTTCTGGTTCGCTCCCCGAACAAGCGCGCCCCACGCAGGCTATCCCGCTGCACGATTTGTCCGGCGAGGCACGAATAACTCGTATGGGCGAGATAACCGAGTACAGCGAGAGAGAGAAAGAGATTCTCGGCGACGCGGGATTCGAACCAGCGTACCAGCGATTCGAAGACGAACGTCGTAGCCACTCGGCTATCCAAGTACGCTAGCAGCGCGGGCAGGCTCGTACAATGCAAACGAGGATAGAACGCCACAGACCGCAGCAGTATCGCGACCTGCGTCGCCTCGGCTTAGAGAGAGCCGAGGAGCTCAGGAGACGTTGCCCCCTTCAAAGGGGGTAAGGGGGGGGTAAGGGGGGTGTCATGGTGGGTGCACAGTGTACACCTTCGCAGCGTTCGAAAGAGCGAGCGAGCTATAGCGTCGACGCGACAAAAAGGTGTCGCACGGCCGAAAGCGGGCCGCCGCCACGCACTCTCGGAGAGCACGCAGCCGTGGCGTGCCTCACGCATTCTGTCGATCGCGGTCTCTTCCAGCTTAAGCCTCGCGCTGCACCACAATGGAGGAAAGAAAAACCCCTGCAACGCACGGCGCCTCCTTTCGCCGCCGCCGCTGCGCGGGAGAAACACGGCACGTCGCGCGTGAGCGAGCTGCTGGCTATGCGAGCAGCGCGAGCTCGTGCGCCAGTGAACGTGCGCGCGTCGTTGTGTAATGAGCGCGCGTAAAAGTGAACTTGAGCGATCGTGTGCGCGCAACATTTGGGCGGGAGAGAGTGCTCGGCGCGCGTGTGCACATATGCGAGCGTGATAACTGTTGGTAACGCGGTCGACGCGAGGGAGACGCGTATTCGATCGTATAGCAGAAACATATAACCGTACTGGCGTCCACCTCAATAATGTCCGCGTGTGCTGCGGTCACACTTAGTTCCTTGAACAAAGAGACGGGCCTTTGTGCAAGCTGTGAGCAGCCCGCTGCGAACCCCCTTGTCAACCCCCTCCCCCGGAATTTTGGAGAATATTTTTCGATGCAGCAGCACTATTTGCACAGCTTGCTAAGCACAGTCAGATCCCGCATATCCGTGTGAAACGGACTTCAGGACTGCCAACCAAATTTGCACGTTGCACGACATTGACAAATCCTGCCGGTCATGTGACGGCAGTGAAAGAAAGGCTGCCTGTGCTAGATGCGAACTGTATGACTCGATCTGCATGCTGGCCTGATCGTCACTCTTCACTACTAGTACTAATATATACGCACTAACACACACGCGCGAACAAATGTGGTCACATTGTCCCGATTGCAGATAATAGCAAGTCGCGCAAAAATACCATCTCACTCTAAAGAAATTGCAGCGTCACTTACGCATGCATCGCCTCTTGAAGATGTATAAAAACGCTTCCAAGGCCAGAAGCAGGGGAGCAATATGGACTCTGCACTGTGCAGCTTGCGGGCGCTCACCAGACTGACGCGTGTTGCGTTTTGAACAGGCATCGTGAAGAAAGCGTACGTTTGAGAGATGAAGCTTTCGCCATCCACAACAGAGGTTCATCGCGTGTCAGCATGCCTTCCATATCTGTGAAAGGAGAGGAGAGAGAGGGGGGAAGCGTAGGAGAGGAGAGGGCGAGGGAGGAGGGGGGAGAGCGGTGAGTACATCCACCGCGGTGAGCACGTCCACCGCGGGATGGTCATCTAGGCTCCCTACCGCGGGATAGAGTTACTGTATATGCTCCCTACGGGAGCAAAGTTGCGCATAGGTCCGCCATCTTGCCCCGCTAGCAACCATAGGTATGCGGCCAAGCCGCACTCTGTTTTTTCAGGCCACTTGCTTAAGCCTGTCGCCGATCGCCACTCGACGTGCCTGGCGCGTCAACGACTGGTGATGAAAGAAGAAACACCTGCTTTTGGGACTGTGCCATGGGTGTACAAAAGCGTTTTTAGTCCATCCGGTAACGAAAAGGCGTATCGTAGAGCCGGAAATGCCGAAAACATGCGCTGCCTCTGCAGCCACGTCAAGTGGCGCCAGCTATGGAGGATAAAGAACAACTGACAAACACGTAATATATGTCCTCCGAGCTTCCAGGAGCACCCAACGCCACTCGCTAAGATTACAGCATCGATTATTTCAGCATGTTTTTCGAAAACGGTGCCGAGTCGACGTAAATACTTTGCTGTCGAAGCTTAAGGACATGAATCTAAAGCAAATAAAAGCACCAGTTCGTAGCTAACGGGCTACAGAGCGCACGACGGTGACTTGATACATTCTAGGTGGACGGCAACCACCTTCGGCGGCGCAGCCATGATTTCCGGGCGCAGCCTGTGTATCAGCTTCTCCGCAGGGCATGGTTGCTAGCGGCGTTTGGAAAACAGATGCGCAACTCTGCTACCTAAAGGTAGCATATACAGGAACTCTACCGCGGGAGTACAAACTCCGCCATCTAGCGGTCTCCTATCACACTAGAGCACGCATCTGCAACGCAGCGAGCGCCACCGCGCCATCTAGGGATCTTTCTGAGAGCTAGCGGTGGCTACGACAGCGCCATCTAATGAACACTCCAAGAACTAGAGGTGGCTACCTACCACTACTACTACTACATACTACAGAGGAGGGACAGACCCACACCCTGAGGAGCTTCGCCCCTAAAAAAGAGAGATCACTTATCTGGAAGGCGCTCCTTAGGCTCGCCAGGTTTTAATCACGACTAAAAAGATGCTTCCATAACCATTTGCTTAGATTTGACTGTGTAGTATCGCGCACGTGGGGCAGGCTGTTTTCGTCTATATATTGGATTCGTGCAGTAAAGAAGAACGTGGTTAGTTCAGCGCTCGCGTTGTTCGTTTTTTATTCCGTTCTTGTTTTACGCGCTGTCGTTCACTTCAAATGATGCAACACCAACTAGCCCAACGTCGTACCCTTTCGCTTCCATCAGTTCGCGGGCGGTGGTATCATTGCTCTCATTCAATATCTTATGGTGCATTCGACTGGTCGTTTTCGAGCGTTCCGCAGGCGCTGAAAGAATTACGTAAAATAGCAACTAACCGTTGCTACTAACATTATCAGGCATAGGCGTGCGCAGGGTTCCCCTTCAGGGGGGGGCAGGGAGGGGCGAAGGTTCATCGCAGCGCTCCCCCCCCCTTCCTATTAAGTCAATGTATGGGGCAGAATTTGCGCCCCCCCTCTCTCAGGTGACTAGGGGGGGCGGCCGCCCCCTCTGCCCCCCTCGTGCGCACGCCTATGTTATCAGGTTAAAACATGATCAGGAAGGAGAAACATGACGTGCATAACAGCTTGTTCTCGTTGAAGAGTTTTAAAGCTGTTGAATTAAACACTTTCAAACACAGTCAGAGCGCTCTCAAACGACCAGTCGAATGTACCATTAATCTCTTGGCAATACGAGAAAGTGAGCGTGAACGGGAGACCACGCTGTCCACCTTCAGAAATCTGAGTGACGTCTGCGGTGATGAAAATATGCATATTAAGGCTAGTGTAAAGCCACGTGGCACAATTGGGCAAATTTTCACACGTTCGTAGATGCGGTTTCATTGATGCGACCAAATACGATACCCCAAGCACGCATGCGACATACACTCACTATAGAATGTATTACAGATATACGTAAGCCAAAGTTTCTGTTTCTTGTGCTTACACTCACTCTTCGTCATCATATGATATCCACGCGTGGACTCGCTGTAATCGTGTTTTTATGTTAGTTACTTCAATGTCACGCAGCAACGCGCATTCATAGCTCGTACTTGTTTACGCACTTGTTCAATATAGTCCTGCAATGCTCCTCGATGAGTTCACATCCTGGCGGATGTGATTGCGTGTACGCATACGACTTCCTTTCGTCGTACTTCGTGTAATAAATGCACATCATTAATGCGCATGGGTGCTCGAGTAGGCTGCTTAACTTCTTGCGTCCTCACGAATCGCGGATGCGTTCGCGCATGACTAATGTGATCGCAGGTGGACGCACACCAAGGTGCCGGCAGACCTTTCACGGACATAATGTGCGTGTAGTGTCAATATGCATGAGCGTCTGCGAATCTTATAATCGAGGCTGTGGGAATATATGTGGATGGGCTTGCGAAATGTCAATGCATTAGTGTATGCATCAGCGTAATGAGCGCATACATGCATGTTTCCTACAGGATGTCGCGCAATCGCGCCCGCTAAGTTGCCTTCGTGAACCGGAATCAATGCATGTCCGCGCGAACAAGAAGACGTACGTGTCTTTGACATCGAGTTCGTTCTCGCGATCATGCACGCATGAAACCGAGCAAGAGTTAACGAAGAAGGGCCTTGTTACCTGAAGAAATTATGAACAGACGACAGCGGGTGACATATGCGGTTGAACATGCGGTCGTGAACATATGCAAAAGGCTGGTAACGTGGATATTACCTTATGCAGACAGACAGTATAGTAATCTTATAAGCGCTGTCTGGTTGTAGCGGGAATGCTCCGAATTCGAACAAGCTTTGGCAACGAAAGAGAGTATCTCGATTGAAACGTTCTACGTGAATAAGTAATCTATCTGGGTAGTAAGTATAACGTTAATCTGGGATTTAATAGCGTTTACACAGCCAAAAATAAAGTTTTCGGGATGCTCGCAGATACCATGTATGCGCAATCTACCGATTTCGAAAATCTGGCATTCCCGACAAATAATTGAGCAGAGCATATATCAGAACCAGACAGGTTTTTATTTCAAGCATATATAGGCATATATGGTTTCAAAGCGTCACGGTGCCGAGAACTATATGTGCATCTCAGGCGTATTTCCTGGTAAAGGAGGCCCCGGGAGATTTTTAGGTTATGGACAGCAAAGGACAGCGGCTTCTTCAAGACGGTCAATCCGGGCGGACGTTGGTCAATCTCTTCCTCGCCCAAGAGCTATAGCCACTGCATCGGGCAAACTGGTCCGAGAGTTCCCAAACGATTGATTCATTCTTTACGACATTCAGTTCGATCACGCAAGACATTACGTTCGCGTTGAAAGGTTGCTAATGGAAAAGACCATGCATAGCCCTCCTACAGAGAGAACGGAAAAGAGCCGTCTTTTAACGACGGCATGACTTTTATCTTGCCTTTTTGTTTTGCTATTTTTTTCCCCTCTTTTTTTTTTTTTCGACCATGAGCGCTATTTCACGACTTCGTATACGCCGTACGATGGCGCGCTGACCGCTAAGCGTTTCTTTCAAAAAGACATCCATTAGGAGCGAGCGATCACGACCGCGCTCCATATATCTTCAGGCATTACGTGAGGCACTGCGCGCAGGCGCAGAAAGACCCTGAGAGTCCGATCGCAACCAGTTTCTTTTTTTTTTTCTTTTTTTTTTTTCGTACTCGATCACAACACGGGCAGCAGGATCGAGGCACGCGCACGTAAGGGACAAACAGCGCCTCCGGTGGCAGCAGCAGACGGAGAGAGATGGCGATCTCTTCTTCAAAGAGACTCCATTTGCCGGAGGCGTCAGATGGGTCATCCACGGAGACGACGACGCACGCGACCAGGTCACTAATCGGCGCAGTCATGCGCACGCTTGCACGAGGAAGCGGGCTTCCATCGATGACGCTCGCCTAAGACAAGGGCCATCTATTCGAGCGCGAGCAGTATAAGTCTTCACGGCCAGGTCGGACTGGAATAAATAGGGCAACCGGCTTTACGCCCCTTTTTTTCTCTCGTAATGTCTCGCTTCTACGTTATCCACCGCATCGACTGTTCTGCTTCTTTTTTCTTTCCCGCAGTACAAGGTAGATTCCCTGCAGTGCCGCGTACACTTCTCCTGTTGCCGTCGCGTAACGGCTTCTACACACACTGCGCGCGTTGTTCCACTCGCCCTTGTTAGCATCGAGCTCTGCGCTGCCCTTCTTATTTTATTGTTATTCCCTCCTCGATCTAATCGGAGTCATCCACGACTCGTAAAGACAATGGGATGGCTTTCTGTTCGCTGAGCCGGAGACATTCGCCCGCCCCAGGGCTTTTGCTACAAAGCAAAGCCGGAACGTTTAGAGGCAAGAAATTAAATGGAGATAAGGAACACGCGATCGACGGAGACACCGCGAAATTTTTTTTCTCTTTTGACACGGTGTATATAGGAGGGTAATGACGCTTTTACGTGGAGCTGCTGAGGAAGGCTCTTAAGGAGCGCCTGTAATTAACCACCCCGTATATCTCTATATGTAATTGGTTCCGTGTGTTTTCGGGACACTTCCTCCTAGACTACCGAAGCAGATATTGTTCCGCTCGTGTACCGGCTCTGTTTCTTTTCCTCCGTTCTCGCAAATAATAGGGTGATCTCTTTGTTTGGACGTATCGAAACGTGTCACGGTCTGCTTTGCGGCGTAATATCGCAAAATTTGAGGTCGATAACGTAATGTCCCGCAGCTAACTCAACGAGTGGTTTCGTAAGCGCTGACGCACCTGTGCTGTCTACAGGCGTAGCCTATATTGACTCTGGTAAGTCAATTCAGATTACGTAAACGGGCAACATCCTGGGTTTGTCGATTTGTACAAATTAGTACAATCATACAGGACAAGGACTTCTAATCGATAGAAGATTGGAAGATTCCTTCTATTAGTCACCACCATGCCGGTCACCGTGTTCTAGGCCCATAATTATCGATCGGCTTGACTAGTATGACAACAGTTGTTCTGATGTTCCGCAATCAGTTGTAGGGCTCATACGCGCTCTTATAGGTAATTGCTTTTCCCTTCCTGATCTCTCTCTCTCTCTGTGCGTGCGAGTGTGTGTGTGTGTTTGTGCGTGCGAGTGCGTGCGTGTGTGTGCGAGTGTGTGTTTGTGTGTGTGTGCGGGAGAGAGAGTGTGTGTGTGTGTGTGTGTGCGTGCGTGTGTATGTGTGTGCGTGTGTGCGTGCGTGCGAGTGTGTGTGTGTTTGTGCGTGCGAGTGCGTGCGTGCGTGTGGGTGTGTGCGAGTGTGTGTTTGTGTGTGTGTGCGTGAGAGAGAGAGTGTGTGTGTGTGCGTGTGTGTTTGTGCGTGCGAGTGCGTGCGTGTGTGTGTGTGCGAGTGCGTGCGCGAGTGTGTGTGTGTGTGCGTGCGAGCGTGTGTGTGTGCGAGTGTGCGTGCGTGCGAGTGTGTGTGTGTGTGCGTGCGTGCGAGTGTGTGTGTGTGTGTGTGTGTGTGTGTGCGTGCGTGCGAGTGTGTGTGTGTGTGTGTGTGTGTGTGTGTGTGTGTGTGTGTGTGTGTGTGTGTGTGTGTGTGTGTGTGTGTGTGTGTGTGTGTGTGTGTGTGTGTGTGTGTGTGTGTGTGTGTGTGTGTGTGTGTGTGTGTGTGTGTGTGTGTGTGTGTGTGTGTGTGTGTGTGTGTGTGTGTGTGTGTGTGTGTGTGTGTGTGTGTGTGTGTGTGTGTGTGTGTGTGTGTGTGTGTGTGTGTGTGTGTGTGTGTGTGTGTGTGTGTGTGTGTGTGTGTGTGTGTGTGTGTGTGTGTGTGTGTGTGTGTGTGTGTGTGTGTGTGTGTGTGTGTGTGTGTGTGTGTGTGTGTGTGTGTGTGTGTGTGTGTGTGTGTGTGTGTGTGTGTGTGTGTGTGTGTGTGTGTGTGTGTGTGTGTGTGTGTGTGTGTGTGTGTGTGTGTGTGTGTGTGTGTGTGTGTGTGTGTGTGTGTGTGTGTGTGTGTGTGTGTGTGTGTGTGTGTGTGTGTGTGTGTGTGTGTGTGTGTGTGTGTGTGTGTGTGTGTGTGTGTGTGTGTGTGTGTGTGTGTGTGTGTGTGTGTGTGTGTGTGTGTGTGTGTGTGTAAACGTGTGGAAACACGTTTGCTTTACTTCAATATTGACATTTTCGTCGCTCAGCATCTGCAAGCCAGCCCCACTAGAATGGATATTTCACTTGGTTTGCGAACTATGCGTCCTTCGTGCAACCTAAAATCGCAGAAATCGCTGTCACAGTCGGAGTACGAAAATTCGCTCATCGTTGTTTGCGTGCACACCATGCGACTGACAGAGCTACTGCTAGTACGTGGCGAGTTCCCGCAGCCCCCCTGACGTCAGGCCGCCTTTCCACTACCTGAAGGCATCAAGTCTGCCAGAACACGTTAATCGAAGGTCGCAGGTTCGGTTCCTGCAAGTGGCAAGTTATCTTTTGGTCCACTTTTCTTTCTTCACATTATGTTACAATTATACTTCTAATAACATCCCCTACATTTTCCTTGGCATTATTGTCTGTTAATTCTCATTAATATACTATAGGGTCAAACAAAAAAATATTTTAAAAATGAGCCTTTAAAATTCCACTTTTTCCCTCCATATATGAACGACAATTTGCTGAAACTTTAAACGGGTTGACTGTTGGGCGAGTTGGTGTTTTGACACAGAAACCATGACATAGAACAGACGAGCGTGCGCCTGTGCTCCTCTGTTCCTTGCTGTGTGTCCTGTCTAGTTGCGCTACTCACGATGGTTTCTATGGTCAAACTCACCCCATCCCCTTCCCCTCGCTCCAACCTTCTTCCCTGCTCTGGCTCTGCGGGACAAAATTTCGTGAATGTGGCCCGCTTGTAGGTGAGCTTGAGACCCCTGGCTTAGAGGCTCGTCAGTAACTTTAAAAACTCGAAACCCAAGTGGGTCGAAACTGAAAACTAAGTGGGTAGTGCAGAGTAGGGTGAACAGGGAAAGGGTGACGAGGCATAAACCTTTCAGCGGCCGATTTTTGTATCGCACACAGGAGCTGCAGCGCTCTGCACGTCCTGTAACTTTCGGTTTACAGTATATAACTTAAGGTGCATATTACTACACGCGTTTATAAACTTTATCTTGATGTATTCGTGTTTCAGCCCCTCTCCCCCCCCCCCCCCAAAAAAAAAAAAGAAAAAAAAATCACGCCATATACACGAAGTGAATGATGATGAGTGGGCGAAGCTCGATCGTTTTCATCCATGGCAGAAAGAGAATGTGTGGTCTGGAACGCGCTTATACTTCATGGTCATCAGCGTCATCGTCATCGTTATCACGTGTAGTGGGTACATTCCACTATACTGGAACGCGCTTATACTTCATCGTTATCACGTGTAGTGGGTACATTCCACTATACTGCGTCATCGTCATCTTTATCACGTGGAGTGGGTACATTCCACTATACGTGGCTACTGTTATGCAGGTTTTTGTGTTTTGGTAGTTTGTGTTTAATTGAGTTACTTGAGGCAAGGCCTCTGACCGGAACAGGAAGCAGCCATTTTCAAACACACACAAAAAAAAATAAATTTTATCGCACACCAGGGAAAAACAAACGAAGGAAAAATATAAACAACGAAAAGAGAGTCAAGCTGAGCCTACGCTACGCTATTGCGACCGGCGCTATAAGAATAGTCTCAGTTCCGCGGAACGTTCGAAAGCGAGAAAGCAGTCACCGGCTATTGCGTCGCTTGTGGTGGCTATGGCGGCGGAGTCGTCGGACACGTTGTGTCGTTGACGGCGCTGGCACTTGTGGGGCGGACGAGGCGGCAGGCAGGCTGAGAAGTTACGGATGGAGGTCGGCAGCAGGCTCTTGGACTCGAGTCGGGTGGCAGCAGCAGGAACCACGAGAGCCTGGTTCCGGAGACCCTTTCGACGCTGTCGGGCCCTTGGTACTCGACTCCGTAAGTCGACAGCACCGACCCTGACACCAGCGTCGTGTCTCTGGCTGCTCCCGGTCTCACTGTTCTCCGCGGTGGCTCAGCTGCCCGGACCCGCTGCTCGGACGATGGGGAACGACCCGCCTCCAGGATGGCCCGTCTCCGAAGACGTCTGGAGGCAGACGCTGTCGGGCCCTTCGTGCTCGGGTCCGTAACCCGACGGCACAGACCCTGGCACCAGCGTCTCGTCCGAGCTGTCCCAGTCCGACTCACCGACTGATGATGATGATGATGATGATAGCCTATGTGTATGGCTCACACCCACTCTGGGGGATTGGCCAAGAAACGAATATTTTATAGACATAAGTGATCAGATATGTATGATATTACTGTAGAATTATAGAATGGTTAGAACAAATGAATGACGCTAATTTAGTGATTATATGTCAAAACCGCCCTGATTCAATTAAAAATTTCTCTACAGCGGAACAGAGATCCCGGTGACAATGACCTAATGAGGAGGCTCCCAAGGAAAGAATATTAGAGATGATGAAATCCAATCTAATTCGATTAAAAGCGACTTTGAGAATGTTTTTCCTCAGTAAGTTGTAGCGGTTGCATGATAAAAAATAATGCTCGACTGTTTCCTCCTTGCTACAAAACGAGCAAAGGGGGGAAGGAGCCAGACCAGCTCTATGCATATAGAAGTTTAATTTTGGAACTCGACAGCGTAATTTTGTAAAAATGACTTCCTCTTTTCGCGTTGACCAGAAATTTCTACGCCAAGGGAACAAGAGGTGTCGATATTCGTTTAGATAAGTCACTAATGTTTTACCAGAGTCTTGAATTATGGCACGCCTTCTAAATCTGTCACGGATTATGAGTGCTGATGTGGGAATAATTGAAAGTACCGGGCCACTGAGGGCGGCTTTCGCCAGAGTGTCCGCCATTTCGTTCATTTTGATCCCTTTGTGGCCCGGTACCCAGATTAATCTGATTGAAGTTACATGGGTGGGAACCAAAAAATGAAAAGTACGTGATAATCGAGAGTCACTATTAGCAGCGAGTGCTGAGCACAAAGATAACGAATCTGTAATTATGGCTACACTTGAGGTTGATGGGCTGAGCTTTCTTAAAGCCATAATCACCGCTAGAAATTCCGCCGAAAATACTGATAAGAAATCGGGAAGTCTTAATGAGAATGACCAATTGAGGGTTTCGGAGAAAATGCCAACGCCAGATTTTTCTTCCGATTGGGAGGCGTCTGTAGCTATGACATTTGTTGTATTTATCTCCTCCAAATGACTTTGCAGAAGACCGTCTAATATCTGGTAAGGCAGATTTTTTGCATGATTCGGATATATATCGTCAAAAATGATTTCAAGGTTCTGTCTTTCATTGCCAATGGAAGGAACTTCGCTCAGTTTAACATCTAATGGTCCAACAAGTGCTTGTACGTAGCCCACCTGTGGCGTTTGAAACCGAGGCCAATAAGATAGGAAAAATAACTCTGGCTGATACATGAAAATAACTTTTAGTTTTATAGGATACTCATAAATGTTAAGAAATGTTTGTACCGTAAGTATCCTAAACCTGCACAATAGCGAGGGCAACCTTGCCTCTAAGTACAGAACATTATTGGCTACAAATTTCGGTAATCCAAGGCATAACCTTAAGGCCTCCCTTTCCAGGAGTACAAGCGGACGCAATTTGTAAGCCGGTGCACCTGAATATAAAACACATCCGAATTCTAATACAGGGCGTACGTACATTTTGTATATCATAATTAGTGTGTCTCTCCGCATCCCCGATCGACTGTTGCATAGCCTTCGTAGGACTCCTAGCGCCCGTACTCCTTTCTTAGTTATGTATTCAATGTGTGTATGCCATAGGAGGTGGTTATCATAAATTATTCCTAGATATTTTACCGAGTCCACTTGTGGTATAGTCTGCAGGTTGCAAGTTAGACTTATAGTAACTGGGTAATCGAAAGGGAAAACTATAATTGCACTCTTTGAAACATTAAGACATAAATGGATCGTCCGTAACCAATTTTCAATGGCGCACATGTACGTTTGTAAGCGAGTGTATAGCGAATGTATATCAGTGTCTGAAGCGAAAAATGCTATATCATCTGCATATACGTATGTGTATACATCATCATGACTGGGAATGGTACTTAGCAATATATTAAAAAGAAGAGGCGAGGTGACTGCTCCTTGAGGAACTCCTCGTGACTGGGAACGTATATTTGAAGCATGACCTTTTAGTGAGCAATAAAACTTCCTTTCAGTTAGAAACTCACTAAACCATCTCACCAAATAATTAGGGATGTCATGAAATTTTAATTGATCCAATAATATTTTATATTCTACACTATCATAAGCTTTTGAAATATCCAATGTTACCAGGGCTGCTATTTGTCTGCGACGGCGCGCTAATTTGATTCTGCTCTCCAAGTCCACATGTGCATGCCAAATAGAACATCCAGGTCTAAATCCAATTTGGAAGGGGCTGAGAACGTCTTTATCTTCTACCAATTTAATAAGACGGGCATAAAGTATTCTTTCTATTAATTTTACCAGATTAGAAGTTAGCGCAATTGGTCTAATATTGTCCAGGGAGTATCCTGCGCAGGTGTTTTTAAGAACTGGAATTATTTTAGCAATTTTCCAACTGGAAGGAATCCATGAGCATTTGATAGAATGGTTAACTATCGCTAATAAATATCAGGGGCTTCCTTGAAAAGGATTTTTAACATTTTTGTAGTTATTCCGTCACCACCTGGAGCGGAATTTGGAAGTCCTTGCATAACGGAGGCCAGCTCAATCATTGTTATCTCACTGAAGTCATCACTCGGTATTTCGCATTTAGTGTATGGTGACAGGAGAGATGAAAATCTGTTTTCTAGACCATTCGCTATATCTTTTAGCATTTGTTTTATTTCTTCGTCAGTGTACACCAAAGAATCTATGTTTGGACTATGAAGAATTTTTCTGCTACGGAGAAATTTGAAAAGCGCACTTTTATTTTTGTCTTTGGATAGGGAATCATAATGCTTAGTGTCGTAGTCATCTTTTGCTTTAGCTACTGCGTTCCATCTCGTCGTCCTCCTCTCTCCCGTTTCCCGTGCCATCTTCTAATTGGCCGTGGCCACACGTGCCATGCCCCGCCGTCGTCGTCTTTCTCTACGTGCCGCACGTGTCCGTCGCGCGGTGCTTCTGTCGCGTCACACCACCGCGTTTGTAACCGTTGCGCCACCAACACCACCATACAGCACTGAGTACACCGCGATCGCACTGTTCGCGCACTCACTCATCACAGCTACCTACCTACCTACTACTACTACAGAGGAGGGACAGACCCACACCCTAAGGAGCTTCGCCCCTAAAGAACTGTTACCAACACTCGGCGCAGACCGCGCCGCGATTCGCGATCGTTTCGGATTATTCCGTTAAGATTGCGGGCGGGACGCGATTAGTCTAGTTTATTACAGAGCTTACGCGGCCACCAGCGATAACGCTGGAATCGTCGATAGCGCATGTATGAAAGCCGGCGCGCTTTTCCGCTTGTCAGTTTTATAGACGGCCGACGCCGTGTTCACCGCTATCAGTGCGTATTGCGGTAGTTTGACTTTCCGATCCCGGCCACAACTTCGGCCAAATAAAGAGTTTCATCTTAGACACGCCACCTGCTGCCTTTGTCCACGTCACGACCACGTGACAATGTTCACCCCCTCTTATCACACCTTTTCTCGAACCAACAACCGCGACCACCAAGATTGAGGGTACGGAAGTAGCTATAGGGCAGGCCCGTAGCCGGAAAATTTTTTCGGGGGGGGGGGGGGGGGGCACCTGTTGAAAACCTTGAAAACCACCTATTTTCATTATTAATTCTCGGTAAAACATCCCCCTCCATCCGAAATTAGGGGGGGCGGGGGGGGGCTAGACCTTCCCCCCTCCCTTCTAGCTACGGGCCTGCTACAGGGTGCTACCGGAGGAAGGCCGTTGTCGTCCGGGCAAGGAGGCTACGCCTACAGCACCATGCGGTGCACCGTTCGTCATTGCGGGCGGGCGAAGTCGAGCAAGCAACCCTTTTCTTTTCTTTCGGCGCACACTACAGCGGCGTACCCTCCTCCATCATTTTTTTTTTACCAGTTTGGCGGAAGTTTCGTCAGCGGCGCGACCAGCCGAGCCTTCCTAGTCGGTCGTTTTCTGAGCCCGCACCGTTAGCACTCATGCATGCAGGACCGACCGATTTCTTCTTTCTCTGGGAGTACCGCTACGTTCAAAAAGAGAGAGAGGTAAAAAAAAAAGAAAAGAAAAAAGAAAAAGGTTTGCACCACATTGGCGCTGGTGCAGAGCCTAGCCTTGAAGTGGAACATGCGGGTTGCATAAATAAAGCGAGAGGAAGGAAGCTTGTCAGCCGAACCGGAATCCTCCGCGAGTAACATGCGCCGGTATAACGCGGCGCCCCGCAATCGTTTTCGGCGCCGCGCTTTTGTGGCAACGTTTCACGACGCGAGAGGAAGAAGCTCATTGTCTTTGCTGGGCTGCTGCTGCTATGAGCCTGTGGGGTTCGTGCGCGCCTGATGGCCGAGTGGGAGGAGAGAGACACCTCCGGGCGAGACACGAAACAATGCCGCGCTATTCGCGGCGTGACTCCTCCATGCATGGGAACTGGAGGAAACAGAAACTGTAACGCCGAGAGTGAGGGCAGAGCTTGATCGAGGGCGCACTCGGCAATCGTGAAGCCGATTAAAGCGCAGCCAGGGAGGAATTAATGCGCCGCGAGGATAACGAAACAAAATGAGAGCGTATGCTTGGGATGTAAAAACAGCGCAAAATATAGACAACGACTGAAGAAGAGACGACACGACACGAAGAGACGATTAGGCCTTTTTCGTACCCTGTTTGCTATGCTGCGCAGACGCCTTTGGTGTGCCACGTGACTAGGTCGGCTTCATGTGCGTGTGCCTTCCAATAAAGTTTAGTTGCGAGTTCAGCGCCGTGTCGTCTCTCTTCAGTCCTTGTCTATATTTTGCGCTGCTTTTACACCCCAAGCATGAACCACCAACTAGCCCAACTTTCGCTTCTGGAGAACGTATGCGCTCGCGATGCCCGCTATAGGAGCAAATACATGCGTTGAAGAGAGCGTATAAGAGACTTGGCGGCTGAGGAAGATAATACGTCCAACTGGGGAGCGCGGTAGCGTAAAGCGAAGCTGCTGATGAGCGCTGATATACGCTTCTGATATTGCGTGGAGCACCGCATACAGATTCCCAAAAGAGAACTGTATAACAATATTTAAACACATCCCCGTAGATGTTAGCCTGGTTTATCGCCTGGCTTGCTACTGCAGGTGTCCGGTGATGACTATCATATATACAATACGTTGCGGCCGGGGAACGGCCTTCGTCAGGGCATACGTATGCCCTGACGTATGCACGGCCGTTATTTGTATTTCGCTCCCATCGAAAATTCGAAATGCGGCCGCCGTAGCCGGGAAGTGAACCCGCGGCCTTGAGCTCAGATGCGCAATACTTAACGTGCCCGCTACCACTACGGGTGACCGTACTCATAGGCGTGCGCAGGGCTCCCCTTCAAGGGGGGGGGGGGGGGGGGGGTCGGAGGCTCGTCGCAGCGCCCCCTTCCCTATTAAGTCAATGTATGGAGGCATACTTTGCGCCCCCCCCCCCTTCTTAGGTGACTGGGGGGGGGGGGGGGGGGGGCTCCGCCCCCCTCGTGCGCACGCCTGTGACTGTACTATAGGCGCACATATGTGGTTCGAAGTCGCGGTTGGGTCAATTTTCCATAAAGACGAAAGATATGACCTCATGAAAACGTATACTTCATTTCCCAGCACTTTACACGCGTACTATCTATACATAGCAAAACCTCCAATCTCGTTTTTTTTTTTTTTTTTTTTTTTTTTTTTTTTTTTTTTTTTTTTTTTTTTACGAGTGAATGCACAAGGAGGAAGATAATATAATGCAAATGAGTTCTGCGGAATCCCGCAAGGTGGCGGAAGGGTCAACAAAGGGGAAATGGACCACCTCCCGTTTGTAGCACGAAGCCACAAGGAAATCCGTACGGATTTCTCAGGCATAAAAGCTTCATAGTTGCCGAAAAATTCGCCCTGGTCTGGGGTTCGAACCCAGGACCAACGCCTTTCCGGGGCGGTCGCTCTACCAAATTGAGTTCGTGTCCGATGTGCTTCGAGTTGTCGATGAAATTCGCCCTCGCGCTGCCACTTGCTAGCTTTCCTGGTTAGCTCAATTGGTAGAGCGACCGCCCCGGAAAGGCGTTGGTCCCAGGTTCGAAACTCGAACCAGGACGAGGACGAATTTTTCGTCCTGGTTCGGTGGTTGTCTATTTTCCCTTTCTTAAGATAATATAATGAAGAATGAAACGGGAGAGGGAACGTTGAACTTTTGGGTGGGATGGCTTCGAATGCACGGTTGTTCAGAAAATTTTCCATTTTTGTCTGCTATCGAGAGTGATACAGCGCTGGATTGCTAGCGATATCCGAGGAAGCATGTGATTGAAAGCTCAGCAGTGCTGTGCGTAACGTGAAAGTTGGCATCTGTAGAAACCTTGCTTATTCGTCGCGCTGGCTTCCGAGGCTTAGCTCGGCAACGTGAAACGTTAAGCGAGATTACTTCTTGCCAATTTATGCGGCGAAACAGCCCCTTTGTATCTCCAGGAAAGTGTAATACCTCGTGAATTGAAACAACGAGCCAACTATGACGTCAAAGCTATTTATAGCTGTTTGGGGCCAAGTGTGCCGTGCAAATAAAGTTACCGTGTTTAATGTTCCAGTTTCCCAATACGAGGTCACGCTATGATGGAACGCTGTATTTGGGAGCTCCGGACCAACTTAGACCACCTGGAACTTCAACGAGCACGTGAAACCTTAACACACGAGCGTTTTTAGCCTTAACTAGTGTAACCACTGTCCCTGTAAATTCGAACGCGCAAAAACTTGCTTTTCAGCAGAACGAGATCAGCCATTTCGGCGTGTAGTTCCGTGTGCAAGGAAACAAATGGTTCCTACAAAGGCTTCCCTAGCTGTGCCAGGTATTTTATACGTAGGGACATGGGCGTGCTCAGCGTTCCCCTTCACGGGGGGGGGGGGGGGGGGGGCGAAGGTTCGTCGCAGCAACCCCCTCCCTATTATGTCAATGTATGGGGCTCACTGAGCCCCCCTCTCGCTCTCCCCTGCCCCCCCCCCCTCCCTTGCGCGCGCCTATGCGTAGGGAGAGACTATGCCTTACGATGAAGGAATGTCTGTGACCGTCCGGCCTGAGAAAGGGACCAACCACCCTATCTTTCCATATGTTTACTTCCTCCTCCTTTGTAGATAACCGTTTAAAATATTTACAGAATTCCAATATTAATCGTACACAATTTTATTTTTTTCCTTAATTACTTACGGTCAAGTTCTGACTTTTATGAATTTTTCCCTTTTGTTTAAGCATTGTCAAGGTGTTTACGTTTTTTGTACCTGCTAAGGTTATGTTTCGTTGCTTCACTATTGATTGTATTGTATAATTAATGCGTATTGTATAATTAATTATATGTGCGCAACCAAAGCAAGAGGCAGCAATTTCCTGTGTGAATCCTGATCGCTGTGTCCTTATGCCATTCCCGTGTTTTGGCTTACTGCCTGAAGCGTATTCGTCCCAATGCAAGTGCAAGCACTGTTTGGCCATCTGGTTCCGTCCTGGGGCCACGTCCGAAGAATAGCCAAGATATTGAAGTCTGAGTCTGCACTCGTGTTGTTGTGTGCGTTTTCTTACTCGTGTCCTGGTCATTCCGCGCAGTTTAAGAACGTTTAACAGCGATAGAAACAAATCAAGAAAAAAACGAGAAAGATCCTGGACACACAGTATACGTTATCATGGCAGATACGTCTTCCACTCTTTAAGCGGACGCATCGCACTCCCTTTTCGCGTTTACCGCTAAGCACCCGACAGGACCGGGTACACGTGTGGAGTGGAAGTGAATCGTGCTCCTCTCTCTTGTCGCTGGGAAACGAGTCTTAGAGTCGCAGACAGCTGTGTTTGCCGCAATAGACGGCAGGACGTGCGACCCACTTGGTCACTGCTTCGAGACTATCGGCCGGGACAGCGCCAGGGAGCCAGCGAGCTCAGGGGAGCGCGTCGCTGGTCGCTCAAGCGTCGCCGCCAAGGCGAGGTTTCTGTCGCTGCCTTCTTTTTCGCGGGTTGCCGCCGCTGGTTGCATGCTATAGTCACTCTCGTCACGATCTGGAAAGTTACGAACGACCGCAGGTGCATAAACGGCACGCTACAGCACCGGGCCCATTACACAACGCAACGCACGCCACACGTGAAAGTCGATCTGATCTCATTTCCTCGCGTCTGTTGTCACAACATTTAAGCGGTTTTTAGTCTGTCCGGTATTCTGGTAACGCAAAGGTGTGGCGTATTACCGGATATAGCGTGTCCCGTAGCTGCCACCACGTCAAGTGGTGCCCATCTATGGAGGATAGAAGACACTTACAAACACCTAATCTATGGCCTTCGAGATTCCGGGAGCGCCACTCACTAAGCCTAGGGCATTGATTATTTGAGTGAGTTTCTCGAAAACAATGCCGAATCGACACAAATACTTTGCTGTCGAAGGTTAAGGACATGAATCTCAAGCAAATAAAAGCATCTATTCGAAGCTAGCGAGCTACAGAGCGCACGACGGCCTCTTGATAGATTCGAAGTGCACGACAACCGCTTTCAGCGGAGCGGCCATGTTTTCAGGGAGCGCGCATGCGCAGTTCACACCCGGTATTCCGGTACACGCAAAGTATTTTGCGTATAGCGGTGTGCCGGACAGACTAAAACTTCTATTGACAAAACGGCCATTTGGGCGAGCTGGTAACCAGCAACAGCCGTCCATATACCTCAGCGGATGAGGCTTTGGGTTGCTGGGTTCGAGGACGTGGGTTCGATTCCCCGGCCAAGGCAGCCGCATTACTGTGGGTGCGAAATGCGAAAACGACCGTGTACTTACACTCCAAGAAAAAAAAAAAGATTGCGCGCTACTCTTTATCGTGAGTACTCACTTGTACGTGACATATGCACGTCACATATGGGTGTAATGATCTCCCTTTTCTGGAGATCATTATGATCTCTTCGCGGAGTCGTGGAAGGCACGACTCCTTACAAAAAACATAGTTAACGCGTATCTTTAAAGATAGTTATATATTCCAATATGCATCGAACGAACTTTCAGATGACGCGTCCTATATGCTCTACCAACCGAGCTACAACGGTCATCGTTCTCCCGTCTACATCCCGTCCGCTTCGTGTAATCCTAGGAGTGTTAGCCAGCGCCACTCGCAGCCATGGCGGCGAACATCGAACACTTTCTTTTTTGACAGCTGGCGTCACGTAGCATGTGACGCCAGCATAGAAGCGTTAAGACGTTTATATATGTATACAAAGAAAGATAGGTGAAGACAAGGCTAAGACCGTACGCGAACACACTCGACCATAAATGATGACAAGAGACATTATCAGAGACATTCCAGGTTTTTCCTTGGCGTAGACAAAGTAGAGTCGAACCACAGCCTGTCACAGACCGTTCAAGAATGTCCAAACTCTAGCGCCAGAAGGTAACGTGCAAAGCTGGCTGTGGCACCCCCGGTAGAAGCGCGGGCCTTTCGGTCGCTCGTACTCGGCTCGCGCGGCGGGCAAACTCGGCACGGCGGCTGCGCGGACTGTCTCCGCTGGTATAGCGCGGTTTATAAGCAACAGCGCCGAATGTTTCTTTTTTCTTTTTTCGGACACCCAGACGTTTTAACCTCGAGCTTTAAGAGCTTCGCTCTCTAAAAAAAAAAAAAAAAAGAAAAAGAAAGAAAAACGAAAAAAAAAAAAAAAAAGGCCACTACTTGCTTGCGAGGAAACGAACTTCACCGGGCGAAACCAATGAAGAAAACACTCAGTTTTCGTCGCTGAACGCTCATGTCTTACCACGCTTCTACTGAACACGTCGGCTGCGGCCGCCATCTTTAAAGTCACGGCTTCGCTCTTGAGGCATAATTTCCACTACAGCAGTTCTTTTAAATCCCTTTTGGCGAAACTCCTTGAAGGCCCGCGGAGAGCGTCATAAACACGTTCCGCTGCACCCGAAGCGGCGTCTTGGTGACGAAGGCGAGAGGCTCGATGCGGGCCTGAAAGGGGCCGTCGTCTTAACGGCTGGCTGGATGCGCGCCGGAAAACGTGTGGCCACGCTCGGCTGAGCAAAGGTGACCGGGCCAGCAGTCTTTGCTTTCTTGAGCACAAGTGGCGTTGCAGAGCTCGTTGAGAGCTCGGCCGTAGAAAGGAGGTGTAGGCGACGACGAACGAGGCCCATTCGCGAACACAAGTGGGCCAACGCGACATGCTGCGCCCCTATATCGCGTCAGCGTGGGTTATCGGGGTTGAGGTCGGAACCACGCCTTCTTGTGCGTTAACGACGTAAGTACCTGAGCAGTTAGTGCTAGCGCACCACTTTCCAGGAAAGGAAACGCGACAACGATTTAAAAAAAAGGGGGAAAAAATGTCGGGATGCAGGTACAGCAGTATGCGATGCGTTCGCTCAAACTTTTCACTGGAGACGCTTGAAGAGCGTAGCCAGGTTTCTGTGTCAGAATGTGATGGTGAAATCACAGGTCGGCAAAACAAGTAGAGCTCCCTCAGACTCACTCAAGAAATATATATAGCGCTTAGGGCCCACTCGCGGACTCAGACTAGCCAAAAATGTTCTCACTCACTCGGACTCAAGCACACGGCTCGATCCTAAGTCTGAGTGAGTCGACTCATTAGTGCGTTAGCATGTAATTAGGCCTCATCGATCGTGGCGTCAATGCTCTTTAACGCCAATATGTCGCACAAATGGTGCTTACGATGAGCCTTTTCATCTCGTACATTAAAGTACGCGTTTATCAGTGCTTGCAAACTCCAGTAAGAACATCTATTATTGAAAGACAAGACTCATGTGATATATTTTTGTCGAGACCTTCCTATGAAATAGCTTGCGGGGAGAGTCAAGGCATCCCTCTCTCTTTCTCTAACTCACGCCTCTGATCAATAAATATTGAGCTGGCGAGTGAACGTTAGTGCGTTGAAATATGTGTGAGTAGACGTAGGTATACACGTAAGCCGTCATTAAGGCTTAAAGTAATGCCGAAGATGAATAGATAGGAACAATAGGTCGGAAAAAAGAAAACTGGAGCTCAATCAGGCTCGCTAAATAAATATATTTCACGCTTGGGGTTCATTCAGACTAACCTCCGTATTCACAAACGAGCCTCGACTTGACTTTCGTCCTTCACTTCACCGAGTTGAGCACAGCGCCGCTGCTCGACAGAAAATGACGCTGCGCTTCTCAAGAATCGCTGCAGATTACCGCTGATATGCAGTGATTTATTTTAACCAGAGATGGCGCTCCCATCAACTTTCTCAAGTCAAGGTGGAGTGTTGAGTGAAGGGATGTTCTAGAATACGGGGGTTAGACTCTCCGAAATATTGCTCACTCGGGCTCACTCAAACTCACACCTCGATCTGAGTTCGAGTGAGTCTGAGTGAGTGAACAACCCATGAGTGAGTTTGACGACCGGTGGACCGTGAAGTGTTCGTAATATTTGACGGACCAGCTTTCAGCGAAGAAGAGAGGGTAAAATTTGAGTTCTGTAGTCATATATATCAAGGCAAAGCTGAACAAGCGGTGTAATTCGACCTCCGTACATGTTTTGAAAATAGCACGTGACTTTATATTAGTCGAAACAGAGCATTCTTTTTGTTTTCGAAGCTCGTGTTCTTTTCTTCCCAATTCCTCACCACACTATAGTTTGCTCCATCTATCCCTGTAGCAGAATTGAAGCCATTTCAGTATAACTGGGTTCTTGTACACCTGCAATACACGTGCATATCTATAATAAACATTTCTCCGTCTTTCATGAGTTCAACTGGTTGACACAACTGCGTGGTTTCGTCAGGCGTAGCTTCTGTATGCTGTCCCCAAACCCGTTCGTACGAGAAACAAAGTATGCCATTCCGCTCCTGGAAAGTCAGGTAACCCGAAGAACTGGCAGCGCTATACAGTAGCCTATATTCTGTCTCGGAGCATGCGCCGGCTACTATCAACTTTTCAGCGCCATACTTTGCATTTGACAGACAGGTAATGCCCACCTTTTTACCAGAACCACTCACCGTTCCAACAAACACGCGCGCACCTCACGCCCGTTACGCGAGTCGAAATGACGAGAGTTGCACATTCTTGAAACAGCAAGTTCGCCACGCGCCGCCGTCACCAAAGCAGCGGCCACGACGCAGGGTGCCATTCGGGCCACAAGGGCACGACACAAATAGCGAATAAATAACAGTCTTTTGCACGCATACCTGGCAGAAAAATAGTGTAGCGCACCGGGGGGAATGGAGAAGTCGGACGCATAATCACGAAAGTGCAGAGAAGAATGAGAAAGAAAGAAAAATGCTGGGGTTGCGAAGCAGCAGCGGGTCACGAGACCTCGCATTCTGAACGTGCAAAGTGGTTCGCTATCGTACCTTCCATTGGCCTGAGTATATATGTTACCGTAGTAGAATTTTGAAGGTCTCTTCGGAAGAACTTGAGCCAGACATAGTTGGTGCTCACCGCTTGACATCTTGACCGCTCGCAAAAGACGAGTCCTCTGCTAGCGGTCTCTTCAGGTTCCTCGCCTACCCTGCTTTGCCATGCAGTCGCGTGTCCCGTTGTGTCGCATGGCACCGATTTCACTTCGATTACTGCGTTTGCGACTGCGCAAGCGGAGATAGCAGCGTGTAGTCGAAAAGCGCGAAAAACGCTTAGTGCTGACATTCCACGCGTTTTATGAAGAAAAAAAGGGGCGAGGAGGAGATAGCGCTTGTAGGAAGGGCAGTGAAGGGCGAGAAAGAAACTACTGTCTCGCCTTTTAACTCGGTGTGGTTTTGGGGCCTTTTAATGCATTTGATAAACAAAATAGGCCGGTATACACAAACCAAGCTTGTAGATATCCTTTACCCTGTTACCATTTTTGTGTCCTTATATTGCACCTAGAGTGTACAGAAAATCAAGGTAAACATAAGATAAGGATAATTGTTTTACGAATACAGACCTAAGAAGTTTGCTGGGTATAACGTGGCCGCGGCAAGCACAGGACCGGGTTGACTTGACGAAACGCGGGAGAGGCCTTTAATTGCCCTGCAGTGTGCGAAGGCGGGCTGATGATGATGATGGCCATTACTAAAGGTCTAAACGGTGGTGCCGAACACAACGCAACAAGACATGTCTATTCTACCAACGCAAGGAACGTTAACGTTGCGGCGTAGTTGGCGTAATCGAAGAAGAGAGAGAGATGCAAGAAAAGGCAAGGAGGTTAACCAGACGCACGTCCGGTTTGCTACCCTGCACTGGGGGGAAGGGATAAAGGGAGGAAAAGAGAGACAGAAGAAGAGAAGGAAGGAGAGATACACAGAATCACGAGCACACTTGGGGGAGCACATCCAGTCTACAGGCGGTCGCTCAGATTTGTTGAGTCCAGGTACTTCAGAAGCGCTTTTGTTGCTTTCTGCGCTATCGAAGCGCACGTCCAAGGTCCTAGAATCTTCTGTAAAGAAAATGGTCTAGAGTCCAGTTGGTTCAAAGCCATCCGGAGCGGGCATCGCTGGGCGTCATAGCGAGTGCAGCTGCACATGACGTGTTCGATGGTCTCTTCATTTCCGCAGGAGTCGCATGTAGAGGTGTCCGCCATACCGATGCGAAACGAGTACGCCTTTGTAAATGCAACACCCAACCAAAGGCGGCATAACAGTGTCGCATCGGAGCGGCAGAGTTGTGATGGAAGCTGTAGCTTGAGTGAAGGATCCAGTTACTTTCTTTGCTGGCTCGGAATCTTACCCACATGTTTTGGTCGTCTACCAGCTTCCAAAGGTAATCGAAGAAAAAAGCAATGAAAGAAAGCACGTGGCGGTAGGAATGGCACATCGGGTCACCGCGCAGTCGGGGCCGCGGCCGGAGGAAAAAAGACCTGTCAACGCGAACAATGTAATCTCACTTTCCACGCCATGGGGGGCCGGACATCAAACGCATGCCACCGAAAAATCGGCCGTGCATTGCCAGCGGAACCGCGTTCGAAGGCGGCAAAACGCCGATGCAGCCATTGTCGCCGCACGCCAGGCGCCGAGTCAGTCAATTGATGGCGAGCGCCCCTCTGAACCGCTCCGAAAAAAAAAAAAGAAAAAAATCGAGGTCGCTGCGCGCGGAATAGGCGGCGCCTTGCCCATTTCAATCGCCTTCGAATGGGGCGGTCAGCGAGGTGTGAATGGGCGACCGGTGATTTCGAATAAAACAAAAAAATAAAACGTAACCGCGAGAGCGTGCGGAAACTGGGCGGAGTCGCGGCAATTCGACTCGCCATAGCGGTTAAGCCACGGCGGGAAAGTGCTCATTTCACTTTCGTTCTCGCGAGAGTCTTTCGCTCGTATTTTTCGCATTTCTTTTGTCCGGTTTGTGCGACTGACCCCGTACTACTGTGGTTTCGCTCGGTTCAATACCGATAAGATTGCTACGTTCCGTACCGCTTCGTTTCTTGCTTCCTCGCTGTGTCCGGGTGACCTGCAGCGCTCGGTCTCAACGATTTTGCTTCCGTCTCAATAACTGCGAGAATTGCAGAGATTCCGTCGGCCGTGCCTGGAATTCTACCATTGTTCCGTGTTTACGTATTTTTACGGGGTTTTTTTTCTCTCTCTTTTTGATTTATACCTTTACAGCAACGCATTTCGGAGCTCGATCGTGCAGTGAGCGCGAGACCGTAGCCGGACAATAAATTTTAATATCCTTCACTGGCCGCCTTCCGCAACGATCCTTCTTTTTCGCTAGAGTGTTCGGTTTCGCGCATGCTAACCTCGAGATGCGGGTGCGATTCCGGGCCACATCGGCCGCATTTAGATGAGGGCAAATGTAGAAGGACATCAGAAGTGCACGTTAAAGAACCCCAGGTTGTCTAAATTAAATCCGTAGTCCCCCACTACCGTGTGACTCATGATCATATCGCGGTTCTGACCCACAAAATCCCCAGCGAATTATTGTTATTATCGGTTTAGCACAAACCGTAGAGGTGAACGATTCGAAGCAACATCGTTGGTTAGTCGTCACAAAAAAAGGCATCATGTAACAACCCTCGCTCCCGCATTTTTATTTTGGAATAACTATTTCGTATAATGTTCACGTCAACACAGGGACGCGCGAAAAGTTGTTGGACGACGTCCTCAGCATACCTCAGAGTAAGGAGCCCTTACGAACTCATTACGACCAGAACGACGGCTTCCATAATTTGGCCGGACAATTGTCACATGGAACAACGGGTGTCACCGCGGACGCTCGCCGAGCGTAAGAACAGAAAAACAGGGTGTTCCCAGAAATATAGAGCAGGAGAGCCAATGTGACGCGTGAAAGCCTTTACGTCGACGAAATTTTTCTGCGAACAACTTATAGGAAGTCCAACGAAGAAAGAAGTGATGAAAATCCTTCGAACGTTCATAGGCCGTGATACTAAGGCTTTTGAAAAGATACTGTAGGTGACTTGCCAAGCACCTTCAATCACCGACCTTTGTGTATTCTATGAGCCAAAGCAAATCAACATGTGATCCTGTTTAACGAAGAAAATCGGGATAGCGTACTATTACAATTACTAGTCGTACCCATGATTCCGAGACCTGCGCAGTGAATACCCCTAGCGACAGCGACGCATCTGTTTTGACGACTTCTCATCGCTTCAAACCGTCCTCCATCTTTTTACAAAGTTTTTGTCTTCTTTACATACATACATACATACATACATACATACATACATACATACATACATACATACATACATACATACATACATACATACATACATACACACACATACATACATACATACATACATACATACATACATACATACATACATACATACATACATACATACATACATACATACATACATACATACACGCACACACATACACACACATACATACATACATACACACATACATACATACATACATACATACATACATACATACATACATACATACATACACACACATACATACACATACATACATACATACACACACACACATACACGCACATACATACATACACACATACATACATACATACATACATACATACATACATACATACATACATACATACATACATACATACATACATACATACATACATAAAGAGAAAGGGAGCATAATTAAGTAAGAAAAACAAGCGAAAGGAGAACATCCCAAAATAGGTATAGTTCGCTGGCTGCTACTGTTCGAACAATATAACACTCTCAATGCGATAGTGTCTTTCAAGAATAAAAGGAAACACTGTGTAAGTAAAAGAAAGATAAACCGCGTGAACCCGAAAAAAACGGCCATATTGCATGTAAAGATCGCTGGAGTTCGCAAGTGCGAGATGAAAACTGAATCGCTGGAATAAATCGAGTTTGTCGATACACTAAGGGGATCTAGAATCGCCAAAGACGTGACAGTGGTGCGTTCAGTTGCGTAAAGTGCGATATTTCAAGGGCAAATTAAGATTTAGCAAATGATTATTTAAGAGGCTTGGGAAAGAGCCCGAACTAATGTAACATGTCTTCCCGTTTTATTGTTTATTTATGGCACGCAGAGTTTCTCAATGTTGATATTTTTCGTTCGAGTGTTATTTAATCTCATTCTATAGGCAAGGACACCACACAAAATTTTCACCTATCCTTCTGTCGGTTATGAAATTAAAGTGATCTTAATGGAAACAGTTTAATGCAGCCACCTTAGCGACATCGCGAGTCCCTGAGAAGCGAGCTTCTGTCTCTAACAAGCAGGGGGACGGAAAGATGGCTTCGCCCCACAGACTACCTGTGAGGGCACGAAGCCTGCTTTCAGGCAGCTCTCAGCGCTTGCGTTGGCTTTCTCGTTCTACCGCAGAACATTGCGGCAAAGCACAACTCAACGCGTGGGATGTTTGTGTTTAAATTTTACTGGTGTCGGAGAAGAACGAAAGGATAAGCTACTATGAGTAACTTAACTGCGTTAAAGAGTATAATGACGCGTACTTATTTAAGATTTAGCTCTCAGCGACTCGTTTAGCTAATCTTAGTGCTACCGTTGCAAACTCCTTCAGCCTCAGCGATGGTGCCCCTGAAGTCCCACCAGTTCCGCTAATAAAAAGAAAGCTGTCGTTACTAGCTCCTGTAATAACTGTTAGTTAGAGAGCTGCTCTGCATATAATATGGCTGTTACTACGACAAATAGTGGTAAAGCTGCAGATACTAGTTTTCATCCTCCTCCTCCTCCTCCTACAACTACTACTACTACTACTACTACTACTACTACTACTACTACTACTACTACTACTACTGCTACTACTGCTACTAGTACTGCTACTGCTACTAGTACTACTACTACTACTACTACTAATACTACTACTAATACTAATAATACTAATACTACTGTAGCGACAAATACGGTCACTGGTAGAGGAACGACGAAGATGCTTGGTGTGGTTGATGCTCGTGCTGGTTCAGCTGAGGCCACTGACTGCTGTCTCGTCGCTGGTCGTGATTAAAACTGTTGCCTAACCTCGGCTACTAAACGAATTCTATCAATTGGTGGAGGTGCGACATTCTTTTTCCGTGACGGAGTAATTCTTTTCCGCTTTAGTGAGGGTGCGGCTAGCGTAGGAAACGACATACTCATCGAACTCAGATTTGCGCTGGGCAAGAATAGCGCCGAGGCCTACTCCGCTAGCGTCCGTATGGATTTCGGTTGGAGCGTCCGGGTCAAAGGGGCGTAGGATAGGTGGGAATGTCAGAAGATGGCGTAAAGAGGCGACTGCTTTGTCGCATGCAGGAGACCACGCCGAGATATCTTGGTTGTCGACAAGTAGCTGTGTCAGGGGGGGCGATTATGGTGGCGAAATTGCGCACAAAACGGCGAAACTATGAGCAGAGGCCGATGAAGCTACGGAGTTCTTTTAGTGTAGACGGCCTGGGGAAGTCGGCGACAGCGCGAAGCTTGGAAGGATCAGGACGGACACCATACTTGCTAACAACATGTCCTAAGATGGTAAGCTGGCGGGCGGCGAAATGGCACTTCTTCGAATTCAGCTGCAGTCCAGCGTCCGCAAGACTACTACTACTACTACTACTACTACTACTACTACTACTACTAATAATAATAATAATAATAATAATAATAATAATGCAATTCCTAACTACGACAATTACTGCTGTGGCTTTCACATTTGTTTGCTGTAATACAACTAGTGGCAAAGCTGACAAACCAACAAAACGTCATCGACTGTATTTTGTGCTTATTTTGTGTTACAAATCTTATTTTGTGTTACAAGTACATACTTCGTGCTACAGACGGGTGGTTGTCTATTTTCCCTTTCTTAACCCTTCCGCCACCTTGCGGGATTCCGTAGAACTCATTTGCATTACAGCGTTCTTCATAATCATATCACGGTTTTGGGAACGTTAAACCCCAAAACAATCATTAGTGGTAGCACGTAGCATCTGCGGAAGCATGCCACGTTAACTGTAACTACAGCAACAGTTCGTCCAGATGGCTAGTGACGGTAAACTGTGCGCTGAAATGGAGTAAAACTGTTACAGCTGAGCGAGTTGGTATGAATTCATGTTTGAAAATAGCGCGCACAAAAGACGGGGACACCCAGAAAACACTCGTTTGTACCTTCTTTCTGTGTGTCCCCGTTCTTCTTGCACGCTGAAAAAAAATTTAAAGTGTGCGTTGAAAACAGCAGTATAGTCAGTGACAGCCCGTCCGGCAGTTATAAAAAGCGCAGGCAACAGCTGCTTCCAGTGTCGAATGAACCTGTTGCAAAGCGTTCCATTACGTGCGTTCATTTCACGCAGGTCAGATGTCAGGGCCTTTTAGAGATAAAAGTAAAAAAAAAAAACACTAACGTCTCTTGTTTGATCCTTTATTTGGAAACCTGAAGCATGGGCGTACCTCCTCGATCGGGATCACGACTAAATGTTAACTCGTCGACTGTTGACAGGTCGAGAGGTGCAGGAAGTGCACGCGCATGCGTCCGGAGTTGACGTGACTTGGTGAGAGGTCAGCACGGAAGAAAAAGAAAAAAAAAAAGCCGAGGCTGTCGCTTCGTTAAAAGCAATCGCGTCCCCGCGAAGGAAACAGGAAAGCGAGAGACCTCCCAGGAGTGACATGTCGCCTATTCTTAGCCCAATTCTGACCCTCCGTTGCGCTTCACAAAAGAAAGGTTACGTGCGTATTATTGCTTCAGCGTTAAAGCTTCGCTAAACGGGCTTTAAATAAACAAGGAATGAGGCTGGGCACTAACATATCCGCTGATTGCTGCGTTGTCCATTACGGAGAACCTGCTTGCCTTTAAAAACATTGTTTTTAAATGCGAATGCATTTCTTAGTCGGGCTATGTCAGGCATCCGGCGTTGTGCGGCGTTGGCGTTGTCCGCGGCAGGTGTTATCTCTCCGCTCTCATTCCCTCTCCCATAGCAACAGCTGCGGGCGCGCGCGCTTATCCTCGCCCCTAGCAACCGGAGCAGGTGGTGCGGGCGGGGTAGCGGAGAGTGAGTGGAGAGGAGGAGCGCGCTCTGGTGTGTGAGGGCGCTCGCATCGCGGGAGCTCGGCGGAGCTCCCACGATAAAAAAAAGCAAAAAAAAAAAGCCGCGGCTGTCGCTTCGTTAAAAGCAATCGCGTCCCCGCGAAGGAAACAGGAAAGCGAGAGACCTCCCAGGAGTGACATGTCGCCTATTCTTAGCCCAATTCTGACCCTCCGTTGCGCTTCACAAAAGAAAGGTTACGTGCGTATTATTGCTTCAGCGTTAAAGCTTCGCTAAACGGGCTTTAAATAAACAAGGAATGAGGCTGGGCACTAACATATCCGCTGATTGCTGCGTTGTCCATTACGGAGAACCTGCTTGCCTTTAAAAACATTGTTTTTTAAATGCGAATGCATTTCTTAGTCGGGCTATGTCAGGCATCCGGCGTTGTGCGGCGTTGGCGTTGTCCGCGGCAGGTGTTATCTCTCCGCTCTCACTCCCTCTCCCATAGCAACAGCTGCGGGCGCGCGCGCTTATCCTCGCCCCTAGCAACCGGAGCAGGTGGTGCGGGCGGGGTAGCGGAGAGTGAGTGGAGAGGAGGAGCGCGCTCTGGTGTGTGAGGGCGCTCGCATCGCGGGAGCTCGGCGGAGCTCCCACGATAAAAAAAAGCAAAAAAAAAGCCGCGGCTGTCGCTTCGTTAAAAGCAATCGCGTCCTCGCGAAGGAAATAGGAAAGCGAGAGACCTCACAGGAGTGACATGTGGCCTATTCTTAGCCCAATTCTGACCCTCCGTTGCGCTTCACAAAGGAAAGGTTACGTGCGTATTATTGCTTCCAGGTTTAAGCTTCGCTAAATGGGCTTTAAATAAACAAGGAACGAGGCTGGGCACTAGCATATCCGCTGATTGCTGCGTTTTCCATTACGGAGAACCTGCTTGCCTTTAAAAACAGTATTTTTGTTTTCTTTTTTTGCTTTGGCGGTACTGATTATGCGCGCGCCTTTATGGCCGTCAGCGTATTTCCACATTTTTGCGTTTGAATAGGCGAGAAAATGAAATAATTGAATAATAGCGGCTTCAGAAAAAAAAAAGACACACGTTTCTACTATTAGTACAAGTATCGGCGTGCTAGACATATATGCTGAGATATGCGAATATTCGCTACTAACTCAGGATCGGACCCTTCAGAACGTACAATCAACGTCAAAAGTTTAAGGACCACGAGACACAAGAAAAAGCTGAATATTGCCGCTACTTCAGCAGGCAGTCTCGAATACCTTGCCCCCAGTGGAGGGTAGCAAATCGGACGCATGCCTTGTTGATTTCCCTGCCTTTACTTTCTTCCCTTTCTCCTCCTGCTCGAATTTCGATTTCCGGTCGGTTCCAAAACGCCCTAACAACAGGTACTGTGCAGTTCGATGGAATGGAGTCAAGAATCGCTGCGAAATCCAAATTCCTCACAGACACAGTGGTCCCTAAACTTTTGACGTCAACTGTACATCACTAAAACTTGTTTAATTAACTGATGTGGTAGGAAAGGGGGTTCACAGTTTTCGCTTGATCAGAACATACAACCTTGTTCTCGCACAAACATGAACTGCAGTTGAAGAGCAGCAACGTGACCTTTTAGGGGTGCCGGTTTCATCTGATTGTTATCAATACACACATCCCATATATACACAATGGATCACTCAAAAAGATAGGGGATATTGGCGGTTTGGCCTGTGGCTGAAAGGATGCTTCACATCTACCACCGTAACTGCGAGTGGCGCTGGCTAACACACCCACAGCTACATCTTGTAATAGAGAGAGAAAGAGAACAAAAGAAAGGAGGAACGATTAACCAAGTTAGCAGTCAGGTTCGCTACTGCTCTGCACTGGGGGGACGACGTAAAGCCAGAAAAGGTTAAGATGGTGCACAATAACGAAAAAAAAAAAAAAGAAACGAGTGTAGAGAAAGCCGTCGCCGTAGCTCATTTGGTGGAGCATACGACGAATAATGCGGAAAAATGTAGCTTCTGGCTCACGCCGGCGAGTGTGGTTTTATTTGCCTAAAGAAACCATCAGCCAATGGTTTCAATAAAGGCTACCTCCTGTACCCCCCCCCCTCCTTTTAGTGTTGACTTTTACATTGAAAAGCAACGAACACTTAATTTTCTCTATGCTTTCCTGGGCTTTGTCATTTCGCGGCGTCGTGTGTTTGTAACATCGAAATCCCTGTTTTCCCTAATGTTATTCAAAACCCAAATGTAAGAATGTGTTTTCAGAGCTAAGAAATATATATATATATATATATATATATATATATATATATATATATATATATATATATATATATATATATATATATGTGTGTGTGTGTGTGTGTGTGTATTTATACGCACAGACAGAAAACGCGGAAACAATTCTATGCGGTTTCACTTCCTTTGGGTTCGAGCGGCGCATACATAAGATAGCGCCGAGCGTGTTTGCGACAGAGTCCTACGAGTAAACAACCGCGTCCGACAAAATCGCGCGACAACAGGACGTTGAGGAAGCCGGCAACCTACAAATGCTTCTAGGCGAAAATAACCATCTTTGCCTGCAATTTCTAGGCTACAGTACACCGTCTCGGAGATGGCACACGAAGGAAAAATAGCGTTTACTTTTCTTCGTAGTGGAAGACCTTTTGAGATACGAAAATACACCGTGCACAGTTCTTGCTTGAGGAATAAAAAAAAAGCTCGTATCTATGACAAGAAGGGAAACCAGTGGCGCCAATAAAACCGGTGTCACATAGTCACTTCTGATCGCGATCGGATCGAATTTCTTGGATCGTGATTTGCTTCCTGCACGCAAGCTGCAGAAGAGTGCAAATCGCCGTTTAAAAATTTTCTCCCAATCGCGCTTAATGGAGATTCGCAAATCCCCGGGTGACATCGGTATAAGAAACATTCTTTCAGAGACAGTGGTGAGTTGTGGCATTAAGGAGGTGAGTCATCGTCAGCTTGTTTACAGAAAAGACGTCGTGCCATAAACGCCGACAGCCATTCCAAATGAAAGACGGAACCTGGCATATTACGCACGCACCCTTATTTGTTTATTTTTCCATCGACGGTGACTCGTCAGCGTCTGTCCTATATGAACACTAACTGGCGTCGTTCGAAATCCGATTCGACGATCGTCAGCAGTCAGCCGCTGCAGCATGGATATTCGCTCCCACACTTGCGGCACTCGTCTAACGTATATGCTCCCTACGTCTACGTCTACTCGAGCGTGGGACTACCGAGGAAGAATACATACACTATATGACAGCGTCGTGGGCTCGTGACAGGTGCTGCGCCATCGATAGCTTCCCGGAGGGAGCGGACAAGTTATACTTGGCATCTGCCAGCGCCGCTCTCATTGCGGGAGCGCACGCGTTGACCACCGAGAGTGACAGGGGATGACTTGCACTTTCCCACTGTCTTCTTCCTTCTCCTTCGCCAATATGTTCGATTTGGCTCCTGTCATCGCCGGCGACGATGAAGCCGCTCGACAGCGAGAAAAGGAAAGCCTGTCATTGCGCCGTCACCCAAATATGTGCAGCGCGGACGAGGCGCTACGAATCGCTTCAACCCAATCAGGAACGGCTAATTTAGAGCACGTGCGACACTATCGGACATGGGATGTATTAGCTACGTACAACAAAATCGAGCTTACCCTGCATCACGCGTGGTTGTCGTTCGCAACAGCCCGATGATATGCCTACCTTTGAATTGCGGCGCACGAATATTATGATGGAAAACATACGAGAACTTAGTTGAAAGATTACACGAATGGAGTAGCCAAGGCCGCTCACTACGCCAAGGCTATCTGTCTGTTGTGATCATACTAATGAGTAAGTCACGCCTTGGAGACGTTCTATACGGGATAGTTTTGCAATGGTACATAAGCACCTCGTGAACAACGAAAAAAAGAAAGGAAAAAAAAAGATTACACTATATAGACAATTTTCCGTAAGGCATCTGGGCGCCGCCATCTTGGACTGTTAAGCCGATGTTTTCTTTTTCTCCTATATCACGACGTGGAATAATAAGGCCATAAAACAGCGTACGCACCAACCCAAACGTTTTCACGCACATGCGTCTATCGTAACACTGTTCATTTAGTTGTTAAAGGCACAAAACAAAGGTTAACAGCCCAATATGGCGGCACTCAGACCCATCCGTAAAATAGTCTATACGCTTATGAGCTTTACCGTACATGCAGTGCTATAACAATTCAAGGCGTGCCTTCTCGTCCGACATAAAGAGGAGTAGCGAGCACCGGCAAATGTACCAGTGGACTATTCAAAACATATCAATAAAAATAGCGATCAGATCAGCGGGCCTCATTCCACAAATGTCACTAAGCAGTCTAACAAAAAGTATCCGCATCATAGGTCCACAAGAAAATTGGAGGCTCACTCAGACTCACGGAAGGAATATATTTTGCTGTGAGGGACTCACTCGGACTCAGACTCACCAAACATTTACTCAACCGGACTCACTCGGACTCGGACTCACTGAATTTTTCGCAACCGGACTCATTTGAGCTCAGATTCACCAACATATTACTCAGCCGGACTCGCTCAGACTCAGACTCACGGCGTGACCTGAGTCTGAGTGAGTCTGAGCGAGTCGACTCATGAGTCCGTTAGCGTAAAAGTAAACTTTTTTTGCGATCATGGTGCGAATGCTCCTTTAACGCCAATATCTTACATTTCCCTCAGGACGTATCAATAAAGTTCTTGTCACTGTCACTGCATTTTGGTCTTCTACCTTCAAATACGAGTTATCAGTGGTTTCAATTCAGTAAGGACATTTTCGTGAATTACGCGATTCACACAGAACATTTTTAAGAACTTCCCGTGAAAGAACTTGCGGGAAAGGTCATGACCCCCCCCCCCCCCCACCCCCTCTTTGACTCACGCCTGTGATGAATATTTAGGTGGCGCATGAACGCTGGTGCGTTGAGATATGCGCGAAAAGACCTTAAGCATAAACGTAAGCCAATATAAGGCTGATAGCAATGCTGAAGATGATTAGATAAGTAGCATACAGGTCGGCAATGAAAGGTGGAGCCCACTCAGACTCGCTCAAGCATACGCGTGCGCACGAGGGGGGCAGAGGCCCCCACCCCCCCCTCGTCACCTAAGAAGGGGGGGGGGGGCGCAAATTCTGCCCCATTCATTGACTTAATAGAGAGGGGGGGGGGGGGGGCGCTGCGATGAACCTTCGCCCCTCCCGCCTCCCCCCCCCCCTGAAGGGGAACCCTGCGCACGCCTATGCGCGCAAGAAATATATTTTGTGCTTAGGGCTCTCTCTGACTCTGACTATTCAGTATTTTCCTCATCCCCTAAAACATCCCCTATACTTTCCTTGGCATCATTGTCTGTTAGTTCTCATTAATATTGTGTCTAACAAAGGAAAAACGAGCCCTTAAATTTACACTTCTTTCCGACAATCAGTGAGGCCTACTCGGTGAGGCCAACCGCTGAGAAACCCATACAAACTTACACGAAGGGTCAAATATATTTTAGGTTGATTCGGTAATTTCGGGAATAGCCCGCGCAAATGTAGCCTATACATTCCCACCAATGCGCAACGATTAAACAACAACAACAAAACATAGAGCAGTGAGTTTATGCAATTTCGTGTTATTCGCCCGCCCGAAGGTAACAAGGACGAACGGGACAAAGCACGGTGCGACATTGCGTGCGGAGTGCCCAGTTCGTGTCATCCCATTGACAGAGGCCGGCACCTCGGGCCATGAAAGGGTTCGACGTGACACACAGACAGCGTGTATATGCAGTCGGCGACCATAGCGCGAAGACGCTTTTGTTCAGCCGGGTATAGCGATGCTCGAGGACGGCACCGGGGGGGACGACGACGACGAGGAACGGGAAGGAACAGCGTGGCGCATGCAACTTCGGTTTCGTTGCGCATGCGGCGCTCGCGGCTACGGCGAAACGGAAGCGGGAAATTAACGGTCTCCCTCGGTCGTCCGGAGGGGAGGAGGGGGGGGGTGGAGGAAGCGAAGGGGTTCCCGGACGGTTGGTGCACTACAACGGGAAGCGGCCTTTCCTGCTCGGAAAAGAAGCAATATCCAGAAGGAGGGAGGTCCCCCCTTTCCCCGCGACTAACAGCGCACCGGTGCCTGCCAAACAACCGAGACTGGAAAAAGGAAGCGCGCGTTTCGCCCGGTCGGCCGTGCTGCTATTGAACTTGGCCGAGGAAAGGACCTTCCTCCTCATCTCCGCTGCTGGCGCCGTCGGTCCGGGAATTGAAAATAGAACGAGGAAGACCGTCGCCGTCGGTCCGCTGTGCCCTTCTGGAGCGAAGGGGGCCGGCGCACGCGACCACCGAAGCGCGTGGCCATATAACGCCGTTTCGGCCCGCGGCCCGAGCGGACGCGTTTGCATATACACCGATGCGGCCAGCGGGTTTCGCATTTCTTCAATACGCCAACCTGGGCCACCTTCTACAGCTCGCACTCGCCGTTCGGCCCGAGCACAACCTCCTCGACTCGTCCTCAGCATCGCATATAACGCTGCGCCGCGCTTGTGCCCTGCTTTCTTGGCCGTGATACGAGTTGCCACCTGCGTCGTCCAGTCTCATCCGGGGTCGAGTCTTCGAACGCGCTATGCTTCCCGAACGGAACCACACGTGTTCCACATGCGGCGCTGAGCGCCTACGAGATCTGCATACGGGAGTCATCGCCGCGCTCTTCCAATTGTATGCAGGCGCGGCAGTGGTCTTCGGAAGATCGTTCCGGGGTAATGCGGAACTGTTACACGGTTGTGAAAGCGAGCGCGCTAGCGCGCGGAAGCGGAGGAGTCCGTTAATGGCGACCGCGAGCCCGCCGGGTGTACGTCGGGAGAGGAAACGTCCGGCTTGTTCTTTACAAGGCTCGACGAAGCTAGGTGAGGTTATGTACGTCGAGCGACGTAGGTGGCGCGCAGAACGAGAAAAAACATCCCGCGAGAGGCTGCAGCAAGCGGCGAGAAAGAGGAACATGAATCTCAAGGAAGCTAGCCAGTTATAGCATCTTTGTAAAAGTATGAAGGAGTGAAGGACAGCCCTCCATGGCGCTGCATTTAGAAATGGGAACATCTATGAGATATCTCTTTTGTTGCACGATATATCGCAAATGTAGAGCGTTAACCGCTTATCACCAGACCTCGCACAATAGCTGTCTATTGTGTCTTACATAATTGAAGAGATAATTTCGTGATGTTTCACTATAGCACTAAACAAATTCTTACTTTAAAAAAAAAAAAAAAAGCAGCCGAGATGAATAGGAGAGTTTAGCACCATTAGGGATAGCCCCGGTAACTCGTTGTCACTGTTTCTTAATTCAATGAACAGATATATGGTTTAACCTTAGAATAAGCTGTTTCTTTTTCATATTTTTAAGATTTCGTATAATTTCGCTCATTGACAAATAGTTTCTGCAGGATGCTATAATGAAGTAGCCTGCTGATACACCATTGCAAATCTCTAAGTACGTCAGATGAATTTATTGATCGGTCGCGTGGTTTATTTGTTGTGCGATTATTGAAAACGCTGGCAATGAACGCATCCTTTGCCTGGCGCTTCCCCAAAGTAAACACGTTCAACGAACAGAAGCGCGAAACGGGGTTAAACGGGGCTAAACTAATTTTAACCGCAATTTAGCTCTTGATCAGTACACGTGGGCGCAGTCGGAATCAAACTCGTTTTAACGCGTACACTTTGATACATCTCTACCGCAGTTACGGCTTTGAGAGATGCCGCTCGCGACTTACAGCGCAAGAACTGTCTGCGCTATATTTGAAAGCCAGATCGGGCGGTATCTCATTTTGTTATGATTGATCGAGAGCGACCCGTCCGTCCGGCAGGGACTGCTGCGAGTGAAATAAGTGGTACACGCAGTCGAGTTAAAGCGGCGATGCGGGCTGTTTGCACACCGCGCGGGTCCAGGCGCCGCGCCGTCCATTTCTGACGGGTCATCCCGGGGCCGTTAGTCCTGGAAGAGTTGCGTCCGTGCCGTGGAGAAGAAAGAATAGCGCGTCATTGTTTCGCGACGTCGAATCGGGGTCGATCATCGTAAAGGCAGAGTGGTGCAGGGAGCGGGAGGACCAGAAGCAGCCGGTGAATTGAAGCAGCGCCCGGAGAGTACAGTTCCTGATGCGCGCAAAGCGGTTGAGCTCCGCCCATGCTGCTCTCGTTTCCGCGTTGTTGTTGCTGCCTTCGTAAGTGTCCGTGATTGCGTTTGTCGTTATATTCTCGGCGTTCATCGTAAGGCCTTGCCTGGCCTTGCCTAAGATGCGGTGCCGGAATCTGATCCCTTCTCGCTGAGGAGAGCTCGTTGTGAGAAGTAGCTCACTGACTGTGACCTTCCCATTGGCGATACCTTATAGCGTATGGGAGACCATCTATGGAAGCAGAGATGACTCTTGACGCCACACTGGAGGACGTGCTCTTCGGGAACAAACGGTCGTCACCATCGGAGCGCATAGACCTTGGCCTCGACGGACCTGAATAACACAAAAGGCATACTTCACCCAGCAGTGTTTCCATATTTGTTTGCTTGTTTGTTTCCTTGCGCATGCGTGTGGCTTGTTCAAAACAGTGGAAGTGGAGCTTTTTTGGGACATGCCAGATAAAGCCAGTTCTCGTCAAACCTATGCTTCATGGAAGACTCGAATTTTAACAAAATCATGCATTGCCGAAACCAGTGCGAACATTCGTAAGGAAACAAAATATGACGGAGAGAAGATGTGATGAAAAAAAAAACGAAATGAATGAACGCCGACCAAAGTGAAAAGGTTTAAAACACTAAAAAAAACGACTTTTATGTGAACAAGGCTTGTACGGAAGCCGAAACGTGTTTATTTTTTTTATTTTTTTTTATTGTTCTAAACCTTTTCACTTTGGTCGGCGTTCATTCATTTCGTTTTTTCATCATGCCTCTTCCCGACCAGACGACTTCATCGTCAAACCATCGACTTCAGAGAAGACACTATTCATCTTAACCTACATAACAGTACAACACTCGCACGCAAGCTATCTTCTGTAGAACAATTCTGGGTGGCACATGAAGCCTAAATCTGTTTGGTTGTAAGACCACTGAGTAGTACGAAATGGGTACTACTGAGTGATCTTACAACCAGACAGACTTAGGCTTCATGTGCCACCCAGAATCGTTCTACAGAAGATAGCAGAAGATAGCTTGCGTTCGAGTGTTTTTCCGTCCCCCACATCCCAAACTTAACAGGCCGCAGGCGCTAAACCCTACGCTCATAGGCGTGCGCACGAGGGGGGCAGGGGGAGGCCGCCCCCCCCTAGTCCCCTAAGAGGGGGGGGGGGCGCAAAATCATTGACTTAATAGGGAGGGGGGAGGCGCTGCGAACCTCCCCCCCCCTTCTGAACGGGAAACCTGTGCACGCCTATGCCTATACAAACACACACGTACCCAAACCCCGTCCAAGCTTCACGTTTTCTATCCCGACGCGTATCCCAGCGACACGTGCCCCTCGTGCGGACACACGGCGACACTCGCACACATGCTCTGGGAGTGGAGAAACGCTCATCCCGACTCTACCTCAGACAAGTGGGAGAGGTCCTTCATGCAAGCTCGCTTCTCGCCGACCAGCAATGGGCCGTCCAGCAGGCCCACGAAGCGGCCGCCAGGTATTCCCCTGTCGGTCCCTACGTGGGAGACGCCCGCTACGTGCTAAGCGCGTCCTGCAGGACATAAAGTTTTTCCAGTCCAGTCCATTCACAGAGTAGTTAATGTAATTAAAAATTTTATTTATTAAGGCGAAAGCCTTTGTACCTCATGAGAGAAAACATTCAGCGTCATCACGAAACGATACAAAAAAATACCGCGTGACTCTCAAGTGTGGCTCGAGGCGCGTGACATTCGCGTTGAGTTAGTCTTTGCGGCGTTCGCGTCACTCGGCCTATTCCACGGCTATGGAGTAACACATAACGGGAATACCAGGATAAGCAAAAAAAAAAGAAGATATATCAAATTCAATTTTTAAAAAATGCATCATGTAATTTCCATGCAAGTTTTTAAAAAATCTTGTAGGACGCTTGAGCTTCGACTTCAAGAGTAGAACGCGATAGCGTTCTGTTCTTGAAGAGCGTTCTACTCTTGGGGAGCGCCGTTTCATGCTGTAACGAACCAGTGACTCCTTCAATGCGATTTCATTAGTAGCGCGTAAGTTGCCTGACTTATAAACCTATAAATGAGAGCTGCAGTTTGTTTATGTTATTCAATTGCCAAAATAACCGAATGAAGGGGCTGTTTTTGTTTTGAGGGGCTTATTTCTTTGTTAGACAGAACCAAGTGAATCCTGACAGACAAATTAGGGCCAATGAAAGCGCAGGGAACATTAATAGCTCTCTAGAACTGTAGTGCAGTAATTATAACGTAAATTGAAATTAATTGACGCGGATGAAAAATTACCCTTTAAGTCGGCGGGGTCCGAACGCACCATCCTCGAATTACGAAGTGAATGCGCAGCTTGCACGGTCACTTGATGTTCTTTTAAGAGCGAAGGTCTTCTTAAAACTCGAGGCAAAAAATTGGGTGTGGCTTAACACGGTTATGCCTGGGCCACGGAGCAAGAAAGACAGGAGGGGAAACTCCCGGACCCGCGCCAGCGCGAGCGAGCGCCGCGATAATGTCACCCTGGGAGAGGAGGTTGGCGAACGTGCGCGCAGCGATCCTCGCGGCGACGCGCGGAACTATTCGTTTTCCGCCGCGGTCGGAGAGAGCGAGCGCGTGCGCTCCGACGGCGCCCCGGCGTCGTCTGCTACATCTTCCACTGGCCGCTTGCGCTACCCTGCCATGTACTGCCAAAAAAAATAGTTTTTTGCCACAATGGTTCGCGCTAAGAAAATAAAGCCCGAGCAAAGCATCTTAGTCCCATTTTTTTACTCTTCCTATTTTGTATCAGATGCTTTTAAGACAACAATGAAAGGAACGAACTGTCACACTTCAGAAAGCAGACGAATTGAAATCGCAGCAGGCACGTATAGAAAACCACGAATGCTGTGGCTGGGTGTTTCGTAATTTTTTCGGCATAACGAAAGACGACAGTTTGTTCCAGTTTATTAACGTGCGCCATCAAAATGCTGATATGAGCATGTGATACAAAACTGGCGTGCGGGGATAGAAAATTTAATCAAGCTTCTGCATCATATTTGCGCAGACGTGAACAGACGGAACAACGTCGGTGTTGGCTTGGAGATCAACACGTCGTAAGTTCGGCAGTTCCCGTGCTGCTGATTCAAGATGTATGTTGTCTGTGTAAGAGGTCGCTGATAGTCGACATGGGGGCGGCGATATTTGTCCCGAACTGCACCAGTGGATATAAGTCTTGCGCTGAAAACGTTCGCACCTTCAAAGCTCCAGCTGATCCCGAACGCTTGCAGGAATGGGCGAGAGCTATAGACCGGGTGGATCGCGATCTCACAGCATGCGACGACGTCTGCGAGAAGCATTTCCCCAGCGAAATGGTGAGCAGGCAATATGCATCAACCCCCGTTAATCTCGCTTCTGCAGGCCGGCTCCATGGCATTTGTTTCGTTATGAGCGAATATAGCACGTCAGTTTCCTACAGATAAAACTTTCGCCCTAGCATGCGAAGGTGAATAAATGGAAGAAAACTAAAAGCATACGGAAAGCACGCACGGATTGGTGAATAAGTTAAAACGATCCGCTCTAGCGATTCTTGACAGTTCCATGAGATGCAAGGGTGGCGCTCAAGCACCAAGCAGCGGCGCGCAAGCAGACGACAAGAGGGGGGCTGGACGCTCCCCGCGTCTGCCGCTCCGACGCGGCAGTTCGGCCGCGGTTCTGTAGGTGGCGCTGTGACGACGTCCGCCGCCGCTCTTCGGGGTGACACTATCGCGGCGCGGAACGCCGCCGAGTTTCCCCTCCTGTCTATTCTTACTCCGTGGCCTGGGCGTGCGTAGCGATAGGTAGGGTTAATAATATTGTTTGGTTTGGTTCTCTTTACGGTTACGCTTCTCGAGGCGTGCGGCTCGTTCTTCCACCGTCTCCTCGGCTCGCTGCCTCCTCTTGGTTTCGTTCCGACGACAAAGCCTGGCTTCTTTCAGTCTCTCCGACTCACTTTCCATATCTGCCGACGAATCCCACCGAGCCGCTCCTTCCATCTATACGATGCAACGCCGGTTACTTCTCTGTTGTTGCAACGCGGTTTCACCGAGTGCGTTTCACCAGCTCCTCCTCTGACGTCATGCCAGATGGCGCGGCGAGCGGCGCTGCCCGCTGCGGTGGTTGCTAGGCAACGGCTCAGCTCGCGGAGCGGCCACCGGCCACAGCGAAACGGCGAGAACACGGCCAATGTAGCTCTCGCTACAAAAACGTCGGGTGTCCACGAAAAACTCTCCGCGCCGTTGCTTATCAGCCGCGCCCACCGACGGTCCGCGCAGCCGCCGCGCCGAGTTTGCCCGCCGCGCGAGTCGAGTGCGAGCGACGAAAGGCCCGCGCTTCTACCGGGGGTGCCACAGCCAGCTTTGCACGTTAGTTCTGGCGCTGGAGTTTAGACATTATTGCATGGTCTGTGACAGGCTGTGGTTCGACGCTATTTTATCTACGCCAAGGAAAGATCTAGCATCAGGCAAGAAGGCCACGTTAAGCCCTATAAGATCAACCAGCTTCGCTGGTTTACACGGTTAGTGTAAACATCCCCCCCCCTTTTTTTTGTTGTTGTTTTTTTTATTTCTCGTACGACGCTCTTCGGTGCCATTTTCGATTGTTCACTCACGCAATACACGTAAAATAACTTTTTTTCATTCCCTCCTCACTGCTGTCCAACAATTTTTCAGCCAACGGCCTCACCGATTACGGCACGGACAGGAAGAAATCGGGGTGGGAAACACAAGGGAAAGTGATTCAAAGACGTTCATAATCTTATCGAACGCCGTATACAACGAAGCACTCAAATGCATTCGACGCAGGCGGGCCGAAATAATGAACGGGGAGAGGGCGAGGGGACGTGTGAAATCAGAGCGAGGCAGTTTGAAGAGTGCCAGCTCCCGTATCTTTCAGATTACACCTTGCATTACCTAACAGAAAAAACAGCACGCGCGTTCATAGAAAAAAATAAAAAATAGAAGAGAAGTGAAAGCATGCACGGAGAGCTACTACGTGGGTGGGAAAATCTGCATACAATTTGTTCCGCTAGGGGGCAGTCGCAAACACTGGACCGGCTGACAGGCGTTGTACGCGTAGACACAATGGGATGCGGAAGTGGATCTTCCAGCCATTTGTGCTCCATTTGATAAGAGCCCCGCGACGGGGTGAAAACCGAAACCAGCGCACCGCGAGGGAAGATTACTCGCAGAGCGCCCGGGAGGCGAGATTAAAGATGTAAACGAGCAAAGAAAAAAGTGAGACGCTTAAGATCTCCGGCGCGCGTGGTGTACGTTCCGGTTCGTCCGTAAGCCTCTCCGTATACCTGCATGCACTCCACTCTTTCCTGGTCTCCTAAGATGTCCGCGGAATCAAAGAAAATAAACAGAGCGTCGATGGCGCTCGAAGATTACGGCTTTTACGAAGTGGCTCGAGGCTAAGTGACTGCGAGACGGGGGAAGACGCGACCGTATCAGATGTCGACCCAAAGTCACCGGAGTGTGGAAATTCCCAAATATGTGACGTGGTGGAACGTCTCCGCGCTGTTCCACTCTGAAGGGACATCGGAAAATATTCAGGTACGATTGTAAGTGCGGCTGCATGTTAGCGAGCAAATGAATTTATAATTCGCAGCGTGTCTACCCGACATTACGTGCGGCCTGCCATTGGATCACTTGCGTCTTCGCTTTAAATTTCGCTTTTCTTTTATCTCGTTAGAAGGAGCTTACTCTTTTGCTGACACTTTCAGTTGACTAGTCAGCGATAAGGAAACTTTATATCTTATCATGACATTCTCTGTAATTGTATACTCGTCAATTTCTTCTTAAGAAGCGCGAGACTGCTGTAAATGCATTAGCAGATTTTACACGCTTGAGAACTGGAACGTATGTACTTACGTAGTGCAGTCTGTTAGCATTGCTAAGATATCTACGGTGTCAAAGGGGCCCGGCAACACTTTTTCAGCATGATCAGAAAACGCTGCCGGTCGGTGTCTCCTGAGAACACGCGTGCCAAACAATATAGCACAGCATGAGTCCTGGAATTCACAATTAATTCTCAAAGCCAGCTTTAATAGTTTATTCTTTATTATTGTTATTATCAAAGTTTAACGTCCCAAAGCCACAATATGATTATGAGAGACACCGTAGTGAAGGGCTCCGGAAATTTCGAGCAGCTGGAGTTCTTTAACGTGCACATAAATCTAAGCATACGGGCCTCAAGCATATTCGCCTCCATCGAACATGCAGCCGCCGCGGCCGGGATTCGATCCCACGACCTGCGCGGGTCCGCAGTCGAGCACCATAACCACTAGACCACCGTGGCGGGTTGCGCTTCGTACTGGTCCCCTCCATCTTTTTTTTTTTTCTGTTCTGGGAGAAATAAAGATACCACCACCACCACCACCGTGGCGGGTTCAATGTCAGCTAAAAATCATTCCCTCTTCTTTCTACAAATGATGCCATCGCCGCGCCATATACCCGAATTCACGGCCATTGATTGACTTGAGCATCGTGGGCTGCATAGTTGCTGTGGCCGCCGCGGGAGGCCGCCACGTGCCAGCGCGCTCGCTCGCGATCGCACTGAAAGTAAGCCTCACGTTCGAAGAAAAAAAAAGTGTTCAAGGTCATGACGTGCGCGTGACGTAACTTCTTTCCCCCCTTGTCATCACTTCCTGCTTAGCTTCCAGCGCGCTCGTCGGGACGAGAAGAGAGAGAAAGCAGTTACAGCGTGCGACGAATCTCTGTAGAACATGGAAGACATAAAACTACGCCTAGAAACAGGACGCAAGAAGAAAGAAGTGAACGGGACCAGCGCAGATCTTCTTGTGTCTTGTTTCTAGGCGTAGTTTTATGTCTTCCATGTCTTACCAACTAGACACACACACACCGCACGCTCCTTGAATCTCTGTAACTCCGCTCGTACGTGACGGATTCTAAAGAAATTATGCGGCGGTCGATTCGTAAGGCTATAAACTCCTTTAATGAAGTCATTCGATGGTTACTTAGAGAAGTGTTGCAGGACCCCTTTAAGATTCAGAACCTCATAACAGAACACTAATCCTGGTCCATGATAGTGTACGGCTATGAGATTTCGCCGAGCACCGTCTGAGCTTGAAGCCACAACGATGACTGATTCATGGTTTGAGATAAAAAAGAGCAAATCGATGTAATGGGCTATGACAGACATTATAATGGAAACTTCTGAACAAACCTCATCTGCAATGTTACTTAAAGTGTACTTGAACGCAAAAAGAAGGATTTGTACTTCAAGCGCAAAAATAAGAAATAAATAAGTGAAATAAATAATTAAGTAAGAAATAAAGGAAACTTGTCAAAGCACATTATATTTCTTTTGTCCCGTGTGCCCCTGCGTGTGCTGCAAACACAGGCTTGCTCGTTTAACCGACGTAAAGCGAAACCGATTCCACACGAATCTATAGAATGATTGCCACGGTACGGATACGCATTCCACCAGGTCGGCAAGCGAAATCGAGCACTCGATGACCTTGTGATTCTTCACTGTACACACGACCTTACGCAATACTTTTTGAAGTAATATACAGAACCGCTTATTACTCGCTCTCAGTTATGAGACGTGGGGGAGCACAAGTCCCATTTCGCGTTTGCATATTGACGGCCGGTTTGAATTACCAGCTGTTTCAATTGAGTCGCTTACCCTGTGTGCTCTTTGGGTACAGCGGAGAGCCGAGGCGTGCAATGCACATCGAGCGCAACCAGGAAAAATACCGCGCCGGCGAAGTGCACTGTAAATTAATTCAGATCGACGCTACGTCTTTGACACGTGTCTTGCGCCGGTCGGTAACTTGTCAGCCGCGAGTCAACGCCTGCCATGCGCGTTTGAGCAACTCGCTCCGTACACACCTTTCTCGCTGTTGAGACTTTTTCGTTGTTGCTGTTGTTTTGTTAATGCGCCCGGCGAACGACATCGTCCCGTCGCCATCCCACTTTAATACAGCTCACGTTCAGCACGACTGCAAGCAGAAATGTGCGTTCATATTACGCCACAGCACTGGAAGATGCGCGGAATAAATTTGTGCGTGGCTGGCGGGCGCATTTGACATTACTTGCGTATACTATAAGGTGTGTCTGTTCTGCGTGTAGGCGCGTATATATTTGACTGCGTAATAGCTCGCCAGGAATGTTGGGATGCATGTATACGTTAGTTTACTGGTGCTCATCGACTTCTCTGATGGACTTTCTTTATTTTGACCTAGAACTGCGTAGCCATACGACAGTAAAATATAACAGGTTAGGACAAACAAGAAAATGTTTTCAATGCCCGTTTACCACTAGGATTACAAAGCCTTGAAAGAATGGATATGTGGAGCGTTCAACCGATCATTATTAGACTTCATGCACAAATCTAACTTGCTTGCTTACGCGTGACGCACCGCTTGTGCTATTATGTAAGCGTATTATGCCTGAGGGCAAGCTGCCGAATAAAAAAATATTAATGATATAAAGCCTGACGCCTTCAGTGTTGAATGTAACAGACATTTCCCCATTACAGTCATATTTAGCGGTAGCGGTATGGTAGATTTTGTTTGTTTGTTTTTATGTTGGAGATGCTGCCTCAATGCGCTGCTAATAATACGCATGGGTTACTTATGCCTCCTGGTCGTACAAAATCATTCGGCAACGATGCACAAAGGAGGTGAAACAGAGAATTCATTTAAGTGAAAATCTTCTCATGTGAAAAATAAAAAAAAAACAGTGTTTCTACATTTGCAATCAAATAAGGAATACGATTCAGCCTATCTCTCAATTAGCCCTATATACCTCTATGTCTAACCCTTTGTGGTCCTTTGTCGGGCCCTGCTCGACAACGCAACACGGCTGCAGCAGCCCTTGGTTGGGCACTGCTGGACAAGTGCTATTGCGGTTGATTCACGCGCGCATTTTGTCAATAAATTATGCCTCATCTTTAAAACAGCAAGTAAGCCTTTGTTATTTGTGCTCTGAGTTGTTTAGTTTCGGATCAGAATGGATGAAAGGTGGGAAAATGTTTCAGACCGAAAAGGGTTAATGTAGAAAAAATAATTTTCCGAAGAGTTTACTAGAGATACACAAAAACAAATCGCTTCGCCTACCATCTTTATTTCATAGCCCCTATGTTTCGAGCTGCTTTTTGAACGTCATTATGATCAAGAGCGATGACTGTGCCACGGTGTGCTCGTCACTCATCGAGGAGCTGTTGCTGCTTTTTTCTTGCCGATAAAGCCAGCTTATTATTCTTTTACGACCAACTGAGATCACGGCCACCCAGAGAGCAAGAAAATGTCAAAGCAATAATTTAATCAAGCTTGGCGTGAAAACCATATCATTTCATCAAGTCTCGTCATCTCTCTGTTGAGAGCCAAGTATTCGTGTCAACCCGCACATAGCAATTCAAACCGAACCAACTAACCCAAAAGAGAACCCTCCTATATTGCAGTAAGACGGCAAGTTGGGCCAGTTGGTTGGGATTCATCGTGAACTTGGTTAACAGCGAAACACTAGAGACACGGACACAAGGAAGGAGTAAACGAACAACACGGCGCTGACTCTCAACTGATTTTCAGTTGAGAGTCAGCGCCGTGTTGTTCGTTTACTCCTTCCTTGTGTTCGTGTCTCTATGGTTGCGCTGTTAACCAAGTTCACGAAGAACCCTCCTAACCTACGCCCCCCAACTATCCGTATTCGCCTGTGGACGCAAAGCCGCCGTCACACGCGCTGCGCTCCGAGGAGATCGAAGAGAAACAAATTGTATCGTATCCATCGTGTTTCGATGAAGCCGCAGGGCCGAAGATGGCTCTTACGCTTGTGTCGCTGCGGCTGTGTCTGTTAAAGCTGCTAGGTACACCGAGACAGCCCGGCGATTGGAATCATGCTCTTGCAGCGGCCCCAGCAGATCTCAGCAGCGGCCGAGCAAAAGTCGGCCATCTCGCAGCGCAAAGCGCGTTCGGCGGTGCGTGCGAGTTGCTGCTGCTGCTGCTGTTGTTGGTGGTGCCCCTTGCGAGGTCACGGAAAGGGCGCTCCACCCGCTCTGGAAGCGCAGAAAGGGAGCAGGAAGCGACGAGGTGCTGCGCAACGCTGTAGTGGCCACCGTCCGACGCGGCTTGTGCGCGCACACTCGGCTGTGACGTGACACAGAATACCCGTAGTTTTGCGTTCGAGAAGCTCGGTTATACATTTATTTCCGCAACAAACTCGACGTGAATCTCTTCCTCTTCCGTCTCCCGTGTGTGTACATTGTGTTTCAATATGATTGAGAACGTGCACGCTTCCTACATAGGCAACGCGCGCTCAAACTCGCGTACCCAAAGGGGCATTAGACCATACATCCCGGAAAGCGCACGAAAGCTATCTTGTAGGAGACGTTACGCCCACGCAGGCGGTGGCTTCTAGAAGTCGTTCGTCTTGAGGCAAGAGTTTTACGTTTTGCAAACATTACAAAGCCTTTGATGAAGTGCCTGACGATATAGCTGCACGGTCGCTGAATGATGCCGCTTAGTTATTCTAACGCTGCGTAAAACAAACTATGAAGATCAAGCAAGCCTGCATAAGCACCCAGAACCTTTGTAATGAAATTAACATTGCTTATTTATGCAAAATAGGTTAGTAAGCTTTATGGGAATAACTGTCGAACAACTTGTGCCTAACGGTGCAATGCGCGAAGGACTGACCATCGCCCTTAAAAAAAAAGTTCAGATAGTTCTAGTGTAGCTTTTAAAATGAAAATCATGGGACGCCTAAAAACTCCACAGAAATTTTACCAGTCCCATCGTTTTCCTGTCCTAGTCTTTCGTGTTTTCCGCTAGTTTCTATCCATTTTACAACGCACCAACCAGCCAAGTTCATCGTCTTGCCCCACACAAATTCTTTATAACTGCAATAAATTTATTGTACGGATGCGGCTGTTACGTTAACAACAAAAAGCAATCTATTCACCTGATTACAAAATGTTTCGAGGTGTGACTATCTCCATCGCATGCTGTGTGCCAGGTATATGTGCGATTAATAATGAAGCGAAAAAGTGGTATGAGGTCGAGACCTCAAGAAGTGTAAGTGAACTTGACAGGGCTTCGTCCGTAGTGGCCGATAACCTTGTCCGGATGTTTTGAGCTGGGAGCAGTGAACTATATACCGGGAGGTGCCGTGAACTCATTTGCCTCCGAGTTACATGTGCGAGCGTTTAATCTTGGCGTAATAACTTCCGCTACTCCCTCATTTGTCAACGTTGATAGCCGATGGCTGACTCCTGTTCGCGTGCACAGAACAGCACAACACAAATCATTATGCGCGAACGGATTTTAGACCAGAAGCTCCAAGCTAGCAGTCACATTCGAATCACAAAGGCTTCTCGTATTCGTTTCTTCGCAGTTCGTTTCATTAAAGGGACCCTCACCACCCCGCGTTTATAGATGAGGGAGAGGTTTCCTCCTCACCTTCGCTACCCTTCCTACGATATTTCCTCCTTACCACTTATAACGTTAAAGTATTATACACGGCTGTGCTATGCTTTACCCTATCCGATCCTCCTTTTCCTCTTCATCACTCTAACTTAATTCCCTTTCCGACCTCCTTGCTATAATCTACCATACATGGCTATGCCTTGCTTTCGTTTTCTTTCTCTCTCTATTTCATATTTTATGTCGATATAAATGAAGTCTGTCTTGTCATCCTCGTTAACGTGTCTATAGCAAGAAAATGTTCTGTTGAAATGTTATTCACGTTAACCGTCTGTGATATAATAAATTTTTCTAAACACACACTAGTTCTTCTGATACGGAGAACCGAGGCCTCCGATATCACCGGCGCACGATTTCTATATCAGGGACCACGGTTTTACGTTAAATTGATCGACCCGTGCGAGCCCAAGATAATTCTTTTGCTGCCGTTTTTCTTTTTTCAACTGTTACGCCATACGAATACTGGCTTTAAAACAAACTATAAAAATTCAAAGGACGTTTAATTACCATGTACCTTGTCTATACATTGTGTATGGATTTGCGGCATACATTTCTTGTCAAATGTTGTCCTTCCTCTCTCTCGTTTTTCTTCCTTCCTTCCTTTGTCCCTAAATTTGCCGAAAACAAGTTCGAATATTTCTAGACCGCCAACACAACGAACGAAAGCGACATGTCAGAAGCCTTTGATAACAAGTATAGAGACCTTACGCTAACAAAAGCACAAATCTACACAGAGGCACATAAACTTCAGACAGTCAAAACTGTAAATTCGAAAAAAAATCTTTAGGTGCACATGGGTATAATTACCTACATGAAATTAAAGTTACTTCAGGCGTTTAAATACCAGTATATTTTACACAAACAAAACAACATGAAAATGGTTTGTCCATGTGCGACACCTTATCACTTTACGATCCATGATGTACGCCGCTAACCGTTATATATATTCTATGTTGGACCAGCTACTAGCCATATGTAGGCTATGGGTCAAAATAGTTTGCACGTGTTCTTTATAATGTTGTGAACACACCTCATTTTGTTTTAAGAGAGAGAAAGCTTTTTAATGAAAAACAGAATTTTGTTTTGATTTGAAGAGTAGCGCTTATATAGGAATGCGACATCCTGTTAGAAGTCCAATCAGTGTTGATATACTCTCCGGGAATATCTACGAGAGAACGAATGCATTAGGCCCGTCTACTGTGCGATGTCAGTGCACGTTAAAGAACACCAGATGGTCAAAATTTCCGGAGCCCTCCACTACGGCGTCTCTCATAATCATATCGTGGTTTTGGGACGTTAAACCCCACATATTATTAGAACGAATGCATTCATTTATACCATGCACGCGTCCTCTTTCCGTGCCGCTGATGGACCACGCCTGTCGCAACGGCAAACCTCTCGGCGCGTCGTCAAGGCACCTTCGCTTGGTATCTAGCGCTCGAACGTCGCACGGAGACAACACGTACGGCTATCAACAAGGGAAACGAGGCATTAACTAACGACCGCCGAAGCGCGTGCGGATTTCGAAATAGAAACAGACGTAAGGCGACCTATTTTTAGTTCTTTTCCTTTTTTTTTTTTCGTCTTACTAATTTCCCTGTTCCACGGCATTGTTAGTTCCGCTACCGTGCTCGTCTTTTACTGGCGGCTTAAACAAACTTCCGGTGTTACGGCGTCGGGTAAATAGCCAAAACGGAAGTGAGTTCGATACCTTAGAGCTATAGCCACGGTTCGCGCGGTACCGGCCGTCCTGTTAGCACGAGGAAACTCATCCGCGTTGCTTCCACTATGCGGGCTGGGCGGCGTGTTTCTTGTTCCGGGGCCGGTGACGCCTCACTGCGCGCGTCCAGCGATACTTCGATAGCCAAGAACTACTAACTCTTGAAGCTATTGCAATAATCACGCCGCTGCGAACCAATTATTTACTCTGTATGAAAGACGGCGCTAGTCCGTGACTATATAGATAGACTTACGCGCAACCGGTGCAATTCGTGGTGCCACCTGTTTTCAGCGGTTCGCATGTAAACCTCCTCTATTACCAAAGGCCCGCTCAAGCGCCAATTTTAAGAAATACGAAAAGTAAGAGTGTGTTATCTAATCTACGCCGCTGACATCAGTAAGCGCAAAGAAGCAATCGTGAACGAGCAATATTCAAAAGTGTTGTGGCCGTAGACCATACAGTTTCTTCTGTATGGTCTACAATTTCTTCTGTATGATTCTGTGTCTGGCCATATCATCTGTATTTACTGGTCTCCTTTATGCGGTGCCGCTGCTTCACATGACACTGTGGGAAACACCCTGGTTATTTTCGCGGGAAAAGATGTAGCTCGGGCGCACGAGCTCACGCGCTCACGGTGGAACGGCGGCCGGGCGGTCCGAGCCTGGGACTCGGGACAGTAAAGGTGTATTTTCGCACTCTGCCTCTGTCTACTTTCTGAGGGCTTCATCCGACCCTTGGCCCTTAGCCTACAACACTAACCAAAAATACTCATTTATGCGGTGCCGCTACCTCACATAGCACTAAGTCAAAAATACACCATAGGCAATCAACAGATCGAGCGGGCCACTAGGGGCACAAGTACATCACCCCAAATCTCCAGAGCTGCAGTCATAAAAGTACACGCGTAACAAAGCACAAGATGGGGGGCTTCAAGGACCCGAAGATATGTTCTGATCTTTTAAAGCCCCTCATACTCTTCCATACGGACTAAACCAATGTCTTTTTCTCTCTCTCTCTCTTAAAGTTTAAAGCGACAGCTAATATGGCTATTCCTTAAAGTCCTCGGGAGCATGAAGAATTACCTGCATAAACACATATAGTCCGCTAATCTGTACAGTTTCCATGATGTCCCGGATATGGGATGAAAGTGCTTCCTGGGAAGAGTGGAAACAGTAGGAAAGGATGAGGAAGAGAATCAGCAAGCTTTAGACAGATGTAGGCGAAAGTGGCGAGCTATTTCCGACAGAGTTTGTTTTAAACAAGTAGCTTTTAAACAAGCATTGCGAGCATGCGTGAGATAATTTGACCATGTGTTCCTTTTTTCTCGCTTCGAAGAACGCGCATTTAGACTTCCCGCCGTGTTAGCTAATACTCTGTTAATGCGAACACTCCGAGTCTCTCTACTCACGAAATGCAAGTTTCCCGTCGAAGAGGCAGGTAACGTTTCCCACACAAAGCTTTTATTTGTGACTTAGTATTGAACAGATGCAAAGAAATGCACCAAAACGAGCAGGCTGTCGCAAGTGCTTTGAAATTTATACGTATTGTTCGTTCGTTCCATAGATGACTCTCAATAATGGCGCGAGCGCCTCTTGAGTGTCCGGAACTTATAGAAATAGAGTAGCCGCAGTATAAACCTCAACCTCTCCGCTACAAGCCAGTTAGAACAGAACAGAATCAGCTGCATTTCGCGGCATACGTCTAGCGAACGCCGGAGCTGTGCCAGGTAAAAAGCTCTCTTGGGACGTAGATATATTTGTCATCATAATTACTTTGGATCATTTTCAAGTCTCCCCCGCGGCCCTGCCGTGCGTACGCGACCGGCAAACGAAGTGCTCGCTGACGGCTCACTAAAGCAAGTCGCTACACTTTGTCAAACAGCAGCAGCCACCGCTGCGTGTCCCGTCGTTTCGAGCCAAGCATACTTTTAAACCTGCAGTATGAATTCATCATCCACAAATCGAGGACTGCGATCTCCGATTCGGCACGTGAGACCACGCACAATAGTTTGTTACAATTGAGGCCGGCAGAAAATCGAAAGGGATTACACGGTCTGAAGAGAACGCATCAATCGTCACCAGCGTGCATGGCCAAGCGGTCGAGCCTTCGTATACACACTGGGCGCGTCTCGACCGCTCTCTTCGTGGGCACAGCTGTGCTCTTATGGACAGGGAAAGAAGGAGGTGCGCCCCGCCCGATTATTCTGGCGTCCTTGTTCCGGAGCCGCTCTACTATGCAGTGAAAGGAAAACGGCTGTCCCGGGCGGCGGCTGCGCATCGCGCTCACCACTCACGACGAGCGCGGTTCCGAGAATTGCGTGCACTGAAGTGTCAATGAGCACAAACATGGCCTATAAACTGCCGGTGTATGTACAGTCATGAACAATATGAGAGAGAGCATTGAGCTTATGTTTAATAAATGTTTACTTGCAATGTACCGGAACGAATGTGACTTATTGAATTGCGAGAGATACCTATGCGCCTGAACGTTTAGCGTTATGAATAACACTTTTGCGAATTGCGAAGTGCGTTTAGGCGCTATGACTCTAAAAGGAATTTCAGCGTTCCCTTTCATACTGTTCATGGATGCATGTACATGTTTGCAGCAGAGATAACTGCAATTGATCACACGAAACAGAGGTAACCTGTTAGGCAACTGGCGCGACAAGAGTGGCCCACGACGACGAAGATAATGTTCACAATATCGAGTCCTGGTCACCTACCCCAGTGCGGGTGCGGCGAATCTGCGGAACATGAACAGAGCCGTTGAATGCTATGACTACGATACGGCAGACGACGTCGGAAGGATACGCGGCGACAACACCATGACAACAACAGCGGTATAGGATGGCACAATATACGGCACGCATATCGGCGATATTTCGCAGAATCCTCAGTGGAGCAAAGTTACCTCTTCTGAAGACCTCTGCTGTTGACGCAAGCGCAATGGCGACACGTGAGACAGAGTGCATGCGTAAAAGTGGATGGAAACAAATTCGCAGATATGGATGTAAAATAATGCCGTCGATCAATAACTGGCAATGTACGTATAAATAGCCGAGAATGAAGATGAAGTTTGCATCTGCAGATATAGGTTTCTTGAACATTGGCTGAAATCGAGGGAAACGAACCGAAGCAACACATTTACTTGAATAAAGCGGATAGTAAGATGCGTCGCGGGCCGCGATGGGTGCTAAATGCCACTTCTTTAAGGGTTTCACTGACGAAAACTTTGAACAGAATGCGACCAAGATGGAAATATATTCACGGGTGTTCCGGCTTCCACGCGGGAGCCCCGTTCATTGTGAACCAGGCGCCAGTGAGGGAGCCGGAACGTCAGTAAATATATTGTCACCTTGGTTGGCCTATGTAAAAGTTTTCGCCAATGTTTCATCACGACAAGACGAGATTTCGTCAGCCTCTCTACTTCACTATACTTCATACTTCACTTAGTTTCATAAAGAAGTTCTCACGCATTTGTCCTTTGGGAGAGCTACAGATTCGACTATGTCGCCGATAACCAGGGCATCTACCTTGCGGAATTCAGCCGGTTGCAGGCGCACAGTATTAAAACAGTCACTGAGCCTTGCACAGGGGCGTTTGACAGAACATTAATATTTAGTATATCTTATGTAAACAATAGACTGTGTGACTAAAGTTGCCAGACCATGCGAAGCGGTACATTGCAATTGCAATGAAGGGGCTTAGAGCAGCGATTCAGAGGATGGTGCTCAGTCGGCGTCAATTATATGTTTTTGCCTTACAAGCACACACGTCACCGTTGCCATGGAAGCGGCTACTTTGTAGGGCGGATAATAAAGAACTTTCATCATCATCATCATCATCATTCTCAGTCTGTTTTCACTGAAGTACGAAGGCCAGTCCCGATGATATCCAGTTTATCCTATCATGTGCAAGCTGATTTTATATATATAGTTGTAAATAATTTCGGAAGGGCATGGCCTACGCAATGCCCAGTGCCGAACCATTCTTGTTTTTTTTTTTCTATACCGCTTGTGCTTTCACATCTCTCACATAGTTCTCCTGCGATAGGAACGTGTCTGCTTGGCTGCTACTTTGACAGAACCAGACAACGGCGTCTCTGCCAAACAACAACAACAACACAAAACATAAAGCTGCAGTAGGGGTACCGTAGTCGCCTACTAGTGGTTTATCCAGCTGCTGGCCCTGCACAGCGTTGCCACAGAAGTCGCTGGCGCACTCACAATACCAAAGGCACAAAGCCGTAGCCCACTCCACTATTGTTTCGCACCAAGGTTGGCATGCTGTTTGCTCGCGGCGTGCTGCTTCGTTAATGGCTCGTACTTCCTAATCGGGACCTTCCGAACGCGAATGGCAACCGCGAGTGAAGCGATTGAAAGAAAGAAAAGAAGCAAGTGGACAAGCAGCAGGTGCTGCAAACACCGCAAGAATAAATAGGACGGCTGCGTGTCGAGAAAGGAGGGAGTGTACGAGAGGCGGTAGCTAGCAAAAAACAATAGTAAAGAAAACACGGGGCTGCTCGTTTTCTTCCTGGCCTTTATCCCGACGTTCTTACGCCCCGGCGTGTCTCGCCCTTCCTCGTGCATCTCTCGGCGTGGCCTTCCTAAAAGCGTCCTGCGTGAAGCACCGTGGCACGCTCCTTTGCCCGACACTGCCGCCGTCACTGAAGGTCCTTCCTCCCGGAGCCTTCAAAAGCATCTTCTTCCACGCCGGTCTCCGGCTGGACGCCGTCGTGAAAAAAAAGCAGCACGTCCGCGAGAAAGCGCGGTGGTCTGGTCCGGCGGACTCGCGTGGCCGGTGCCGCCCTGTCACGAGCTGGGCACCGGGCGCGGCGCTTCCTGTAGCCCAAGTTTCGAGAACGCCTTCCGGGGACACACGACTGCAGAATCCACTTTGTCCCGACCACTCTCTCTTACCTATACAGCAGCGTGATTTGCAAAGAGAGCACTACTAACTGACCTGCTAACGTCCTTATTCGAATTTTACTACTCTTTGGCGGTTCACAGTTAATGTGGACTACCCGCTTCGGCGTCTCAGAATGTATTACGTTGTGTCGCTAAGCTCGAAGGCGTGGGTTCAAATTCTGGCATCTATTTCTGGTGATAGGCGCCAAGCATTACGATGGCAGCGAAATAAGAACATCTGTGCAGTCGGTTTTGCGTGGAAGTGCACATTGAAGAGCGCCAACTGGTCAAAAGTTATTCTGGAGCCCTCCACTGTGGCGTCTCTGATAATAACTGTTGGGGTCTTACGTCCCAAAATTTATGAGGGACGCTGTAGTTCAGGGCTCCGGAAATTTCGACCACCCGGGGTTCTTCAACGTGCATCTAAACCTAAGCACACTGGACTCTAGCATTTTTGCCTCCATCGAAATGCGGCCCGCCGCGGCAGGCATTCGATTCCGCGACCTTCGCTTCAGCAGTCGAGCACCACGACCACTAGACCACCGCGGAGGGTACTGGTGCGTCTCTCGCAGCCCACTCTGCAGCCTCGAGACGTTAAGCAACCGAATTTTATGTTAAGCTAAGCCTGTCCAGTGTTCAATGCAACGTACCATGCGGAGCGTGCGCGAATATGTCTTGTTTGGCAAGCGCACAAACACCGGGCTTTGCGGCAGATAAATTGGTCGCTGGCGTCGGCACATTTCTACATGCCATTGCTCCGCAGTGACATAACTTCAACAGAATAATGCAGATAGTGTCAGTAGAGCGAGAGCCACCCATTAGAATGTCCTCTTTTTAACAGTCAATCACACCTGCACTTACAGGACGTGTAAACTTGAATATAAAACACCAGGATGGACCACGATGCGAGCCATGTGTAGCTTGTACTTTCCGGATGAACGAGAGCTGTCGTCGCATTAAAGAAACTCAAACCTAGTGTTTAGCCAGCCCCAAATTGTGCATACGTGCACGTGCGAGTTAAAACGACTCAGTACGTCTGCCGAATTGAGTTAATTGCGAGCTCTACGAGCGTGCGAATAAAAAGGACGACATAAAGGAGGAGTAATCAAGGCGAAAGTCACGGATGGCTCATCAAACGCGAAAATCGACCGTCGGTGTCGGCACGAGTGATGCTAAATGTCATCACCACGTGACAACGTCACCACATGAAGTCATAACGACGTCACTATGACGTCACTTCCGTCACATGATGACGTCATCAGATGACATCATCGCTTGTTAAAAGGTGGGCCGATAACGGAGGCAGTACAAAACCACGTTAGGGGCAGAAAGCTTTCGGGGGGGGGGGGGGAGGGGGGATGGACGAAAGATCAACACATCAAATGAGATCAAATAGAATCAGATGATGGCTTTCGCCTTCGAATAGTCTCAGGCGAACGCTTAGGATCCTGTGAGTTTTTTCACTTGGTGTCGCTCTTCATTTTTCTGGATTAAGCGAAGGGTGGCGACCTGACACTAATATTCTCACTAAGCGCGTGACAGCGTATACACGGTGCGCAGCTTTTGACCATTGGGCGCTCGAGTGGAGCCACACGCGTTAGCACGATACACGCAGCCCACGCGCACGGCACGGAGCATAAAAGGCCTCCGTCTCGGCGGTCCCACAAACACACACCTTTCACGCTTCGGGAAGCGCCCTTAAAAGAAAATCGCTCCCCGATTGGGCAGCGCCACCATTTCCTGCAACCGCAAGTCCTTGGCGCTTTCTTTGTGTCCAGCGGTTCCTACGCCGGCATGTCTCCGGGTCGGCCGCCGAGAAGTAGGGGGGCGACGACGTTTCGGATTGTTGCTCGGCACCTCTCGCCTCAACACCTCGCCGAGAGGGGGCGTGTGTGAACGCACCGAGTCGTGAGATGACAGCGCTGTGCCGGTACTTTCTTTGCTGCTGCAGTGGCCGAGCTAGTTGTGACAGCCCGGATTGCGTGACATGCGGAGACGCTTAGCGGCGAGCCGTTGCCCGTGCGACAGAGCGGAAGCTATTAGAGGACACAACAGCACACGTAACGGTGGAAAGTGATGTCCCAGTTGCAACTTTTGTTGGCCGTTTACAGCTCACTCGATTGACACACCATGACGTTACGGAGACGATACTTAGTACACAAAACGGCTAGTGCTATAGGTTCGTCTTGGTTCGTGTATTTGTACCGAAGTGCTTCTAAGAATATTACATTTAACTTAGAAGGACTGACAACTGGGCAAGTTGGTATGAATTCATACTAATGAAACAGCGCCACAATGGGAGGACGAAAGTGCTTTCGTCTTCCCATTGTGGCGCCGTTTCATTAGTATGGATTACATTTAACGCCACAGAATCAAATGCCAGCAGTGGCACAGAGTAAATGGGAAAAACTCCGATGTGGGAGTGAAATGTTCGTCCTCTAGCGACCCCCTATTTGGAGTTTTTTATACTCCATACATTCGGAGTAAAGTTCTTACTCCGGCTGGCCGGAGTTATTGCGCGACGCTTCTGGAGTATTTTACGTATATATTTACTCTGCCCGGGAGGGAATTTAGTGAGGCGAATCATAAGTATTTCTTATTTCTTATTTGCATGACCTAAGTCATTATTATTGAGTCATCCATCAATCTGATTTATTCGCTCATGCCTGCCGAGATTTTTAAAATGAGGATATGTCCATATACTTACTGCACGACTCATCATCCGGTAAGAAACAAGAAGCCGTATTCCTGCAGTAGTGTTGGATCGACAAAAAAAAAAAAAAAAGATCATTGTTGCCTGCGGGCTGTTTTAGCGAGTAACACGTTTGCTGCTCCTGTTTGCCGGCACCACTTCTGGCATGCAACCCTGACGTATGAACTGCACGCTGGATACGGACTTGAGTCGCGCGTTCACAAAGCTAATTTTGTACAACCACAGCTCGTAATAAAGTTCAGTACTAAAGCTTGTTTGTACCATCAGTGGTATCAATGGTTTAGAAACAATGCACCAACTTGCCCCTAAACTTGTTCGACTAGACTGCATTAATGAGAATAGAACGAAGAGGTAAAGGTTGTTCTCACCTACTTATCCGCTAAATGCCACACCGTAATGATTTGCTTCTGGCAACCTGTTTTTCCTGTCGAAAGTCAAGGCAATCTTCTCAGTGCCTCGGAAAGGGCGAAGTGCCCGCTCGCAGATAACGCTATTGAACAAGTGTTCGTGACCACGCCGTACTTCGTCCGCAAGGCATTCCGGTACATACTTACACAGCGTCGACGAAATGACACGGAGAGCGTCGTACAGTGTACACCGCTGCTACGCACAAAAAGCCGGAAGAGCTTGACGCGCCGAAAAATAAAACAAAAATAGGCCATAGGTCACAGCCAGGTCCAGACCTTCGGATCAGTGCCAACGTTAACGTTTCCGCAGAGGAAGGGCAAAAAAAAAAAATACTTTTTTTTTTTGGTTGTTCTAGGAGCTGTTTCACCGTCCCTCTCGCATCAATTTGGCTCCTGGCTTTTACGCCGCTACCTCATCACGTGGGAAAGCCAATTTTCTGAATGCTCGCACGGTAATTCCGCAGACGAATGTGTTGGCCTTCGCAGGTGTCCGGACAATTGTCCCGTCATGTGCGGCTGACTCCACTTGTCGAGTCACAATTCAATCTTCGCTTCGTCTTCAACTAGTGTCGCATTACCCACTGCCCTCCTCCTTTGTAGAGCAAGTTGGCAATTTTTTTTATCAAGATGGCGCCTTGAATTCCAACTGACCGAAGCCAAGCATATTTTGTTGTTGCTGCGTGGTTTCAGGAAAGAGCGGTCCAAAGTCAGGCGGGCTCCATTAGCTGCGCAGCACACGACAAGGAACGGAACGATCGAGTCAAAGTAATCTTGTCTCGCCCCCCCCCCCCCCCCTTCTCTCTCTCTCTCGAAGTGGTGTCAGCATCCAATTCGACAACTCGCCACGACTGCAATGAGCTCATTCGTGCCGAGCGAAGAAGCGACGTGATACCGTTATAACGATAAATTTCCGAGTCCCTGACCTCTGTCCGTCTCACCGTTACGCACGTGGGGCCGCGTACGGGTGTAATTGATTACCCGGGAAAATTATTTTTCTCCGCCAACACGTTCGTTGCCCAACTGCGTCGTATGGTCTCGCGCAACGAGAGAAAAAAAAGGTTGTACTATACGCACAGATGCGAAAGGCGGTAGGTAGGTAGGTACTAAACTTTATTGAAGTCCTGAAGAAGTCATCCCCCGGTTTTCATTGAGGGAGGACCACGGACCGGAGTAAAAAAAATTGAAGTCGTTTCCACGCCTTTTAAGTCTGAGTAAACAGCGGAGTTGGCAAGCAATAGTGCCACCACCTGGCGAGCGCAGATTGAGTTCTTTCTTAGTCTTTCTTCTTCTTTGAAGGGGCCATGACACGGTCACCCGACAATTTGTGGTTTTCAGCGAATACTAGAAGTAGATTGTCTATCATGCCTGTACAGATATGAAAAGTAGGGCCGGAAAAAGAATATTTCAGTGCAAAACAAGCCCTAGGAGTCGCCGGCTGTAAACCCCGCCCACCACCGGCGACCGCCATTTTGCCATGGCGCTTGTGACGTCATGAGCAGCAAGGAGCGGAGCCGTCGTCTACCAAAGTTTCAGCCGCTGCAAATCGTTCAGTTTCAGTGCCAAGCTGAAGAAAGCTCAAATATCTCGATTTCGCGCGCAGCTGACCGCGGAACAACATGGTTCGCCGGAATGCAGACGCTCGCACAGCTAGCTGCTTGTTACGTAACGGCTCGCGAGGGCGCCAGTGTTGCCCGACTCTCACGCCACTCGCGTGTTTATCACGATATTTCATTATAAGTTAAGTGCTCGACCAAATGCTCTAAAACTTCGCCAGCTTACTTGTGAATGCACAAGGATTAACCCACATAACACAGATTATGATCGAAAATTGGTTGTCATGACCCCTTTCAACTTTTTTTTTCTTTATCTCTTGCAATATTGCCCACTCTTTTCTTTTCCCTCCTCCTAACCCTCGCATCACTCCTCCTCACCCACACTTCTCTTTCCCACCCCTTGCTATGCTATACAGTACATGGCTATGCTGTTGTTTAACCTCTCACCTCTTGCGTTCCCCTCTTCTTTCTTTCCTCCTCACCTTAACATCAGTCCTGCTTAGCCTCACTTACCTTGCTAAATTATACTATACACGACCGTTCCATGCTTTATCCTCTCCCTTCCTTCTTTCCTTCCTCCTCACTCTCACTTCCATTTCCTGCACCCGTGCTATACGGTACTATCCATGGCTGTGCTATGCTAGGAGCTACTTGGCACATACCCGCTTTCTGGGGCGCATACCCACTGAGTTTCTGTCTACGATACCGGCCTTGCCCCGAGCTTAGACAGCTCCGCTGTTAAAAAAAGGGGCAACGGGAACCAAAAAGAAAGCATGACATGCCCAACGCTCTTGGCCGTCGCCGCCCGCACAATCGAAGCTCGCAGAGAGAGTGAAAGAGAGAGACAGAGAGCTGTCCTCTTCAGCCAACGTGTTCAGCTGACAGGGCAACAGCGGGCGCGCCCGAGCGCGGAGGACGCAGCCGCCGCCATCATGCAGCCAGAGCACGTCCGACAGGATATCGCGTTTTACCGAAAGGCACCGGTTGAAATGGAGGAAGAAGACAAGCCTACACACACAAAAGACACGAAACCAAGAACAAGAGGGACCCGTTCCTTTCTTTCTTCTTCTTGTTGCCCACGTGCGACTGCTTTTCCACTGCACGCTCCACTTTTCACCGCGAGCGGCGGCAACCGCGCGTTGCGGGCCGCGTACAGTTTGGCACCGCCACTTTTCGGGCCGCGCGCTCGGCAGCCTTCGCCACGACCCGCGCGGAAATACCGCCGCCTGTTTCTTCGGTGAGGGCAGACAAGACTTTCGTGGCTCCTCGCGAACTGCTTCTTCGTTGGTCGAAGGCGAAAATCAAACGCGCGGAATGGGGCTCCGAGGAAGCAAGGGCGGCGAGGCGGTCTGCCGAGTGCGACACGTCGGACAGCGCTTGCTCTGGAAAGCACCACCGCGCGGCCTGGTCTGCGAGCTTAATCTCTTGGTTGTTTTCTCTCTCTCTCTCTCAATGTGCTGACAACATTGACGACAAGTTTCCGATCGTTGTGAAAGCGTGCAGTACAAGTGACGAATCAGACTCCGCGTCTTGTGTCATGTTGCTGGGGGGGGATTGGGTCCTGAAGCATGCGTGCTGCTGTCGCTGAGCGCAAGATGAAAAGATTACGCAACGCAACGACCTCGTTGTTCCTTGAACTAGCCCGGTACGCAAGGCCTGCTTATTTGTTTGAATTACTCAACGCAACATAGATAAATGTGCCCGGGATAAGAGATAAGATAGACTGTCTAACCGTGACGATTATTGTTACTATCATTAATAATATGAATATCTGGGGTTTTACGTCCCAAAACCACAACATGATTATGAGAGACGCCGTAGTGGAGGGTCTCCGGAAATTTCGACCATTTGGTGTTCTTTAACGTGCACGGACATCGCACAGTACACGGGCCTCTACCATTTCGCCTCCATCGAAATGTGACCGCCGCGGCCGGGATCGAACCCGCGACCTTCGGGTCAGCAGCTGAGCTCCATAACCACTACTCCACCGCGGTGGACTGTTACTTTTATTAGAAAAGAGGCATTTACGCATCGTATATGACCGCGGCTCGTTCTGAATACAGGGTTATGCAAATGACGTAACTTACTGGAGGAACTCAGACTTTCGAGGCAGCTACCGGTCTTGTTCACACCGTAATTAATCGTGCCGTGGTCACAGAATGAGCCGAAACATGGGGAGCCAAGACGACCAAATGAAATAAATTACCTACGTCGAGCCACTCGGCGCCTTCACAATGCATGTGCTAGGAACAAGGAAATCAATTCAGCTAGTACTGCAGTCATAGCATGCGCGCTTTCTGAACAAGAAAGGAGACTTTCTAGCGGAAATATTAGGGGCAATCACGGCTTCTCGGTATCACCGAGAACGGCAAAACAAAAACAAAAACACACAAAAAAAAAGAAAGGGGGCGCCACAAGGTGCGCTTCGAAACAACACGCTGCAAAGCTGCTTACGAGCCGCTAACAACACGTCCTGATTATAATTCGCCCCGTAATCAAGGCATTACACTCGTCAACGCGACATTATCTTCCCTATCTTTATTTCATTATCTTTCTTATCATTATCTTTCATTTTCGCTGCAAGCTATACGTACCTTCCGCAGGCTCGTATACAAAGCGCACGGTTGAGTGCTTGGAAATACGCCTTGAACGCACGTCCGCGCTCATCAGGTAGCCCGCGCATTAAGTAGCTCCGGGCTTGCAAATTACCTCCCAATTTTTTTCTACTGCGTTAATTAAACCGTCAGAAGCTTGCAACCGCATGTGAGCTTTCGGGGATTAGCGTCGTAGTCAGAATGATTAATGTTCTACCTGCCTGTTTTCCTGTCAGTCTCGCAATTTACGCGTTGGCGAATTCTCAGGGGTTTTAAAGTAAACCTTGTAAATGCAGGTGTCGTATTCATCCGATGAACCTGCTGAAGGCCGCGATCGTTTAAATTAGCATTATGATCATGATTCCCTCGGAACAGCTCAAGTATGTTTTGTTAATGTATGTAATTCCATCAGTTAATCCACTCGCATCTTCAAGACGCTGTCCTAAGTTACCCGTTGCTTCCCTAAAATTAAAGCTCTGATCACGAGCAAATGAGATAGAGAGCCAGTTGCGGAAACGCAGGGGCATCAGACAGAGTAGCGTCAAGTTTGGACCTCCGGACCACGAGGCCTCAGAGCTAAGAAAATCGCGTGACCTGTTCAGTTATTGACAACCTACCTTATCAGTATATTAAGGCAAATTATGTTCAACTTACAGGCACTGGAAGTTGGAAGAAATCGAAGAGTTGTGTTCTGTGTTCATGCAAGCATGTTCACTCTATTTAGTTGCCATATACTAGTACGAAACAACCAACGCCCGTCATCCTAACAGTCGAAAGCGTGTTTTGAAGGCTTATCGAGCAGCAAACCGCCGGAGCGACGACCACATACGCATCATAAAAGAGAAAGAACGAAAGATAGAAAAAAGCCGGCAGATCCCACGCACTGTGGGAATCGATGTAATGCGAAGCAGCCAGGAAGGAGCAAATCATGCTTTACATAATTTGCATGTCATGTTTTACATGTTACGACGTGTCATTTGTGTTCGTCATACAGTCACGTCGCGATATACCAACTTTGGTGTATGTCAAGCTAGAGGACTGGACGCAAGCGCACCATGAGTGTGGCATGTAAATGGCATTGTAGACGACATGCATGCCAAGATTTTCATGTTACCACCTGCCACTTATGTTCGTTATACAGTCATGTCACTCAATACCAAATTTGGTGTATATCAAGCAGTAGCGTAGCCAGAAATTTTTTTCGGGGGGGGGGGGGGGTTCAACCATACTTTATGTATGTTCGTGCGTGCGTTTGTATGTGTGCGTGCATATATACGCAAGCAAAACTGAAAAATTTCGGGGGGGGTTTGAACCCCCCCAACCCCCCCCCCCCTGGCTACGCCACTGATATCAAGCTAACGAAACGGCCGCGAGCGCGCCATGAGCGTGGGAAGCAAGTCATGTCGCTCATGACATGTCATGATTTCGATATTACCACTTGTCATTTATGTTCGTCACACTGTCATGTCACTCAACACCAAATTTGGTGTATCTCAAGCTAACGAAACGGTCGCGAGCGCGCCATGAGCGTGGCATGCAAGTCATGTCGCACATGACAAGTCATGATTTCCACATTACCACTTGTCATTTATGTTCGTCATACAATCATTTCACTCAATACCAAATTTGGTGTATCTCAAGCTAACGAAACGGCCGCGAGCGCGCCATGAGCGTGGCATGTAAATCATACTTTTCATGACAAGTTAGTCATGAGTTTCATGATATGACCAGCCATTTACGTTCGTCATACAGTCATGTCACTCAATACCAAATTTGGTGTATATCAAGCTAACGAAACGGCCGCGAGCGCGCCATGAGCGTGGCATGCAAGTCATGTCGCACATGACAAGTCATGATTTCCATATTACCACTTGTTATTTATGTTTGTCATAGAATCACTTCACTCAATACCAAATTTGGTGTATATCAAGCTAACCAAACGGCCGCGAGCGCGCCATGAGCGTGGAATGCAAGTCATGTCGCACATGACAAGTCATGATTTCCATATTACGACTTGTCATTTATGTTCGTCATACAGTCATGTTACTCAATACCAAATTTGGTGTATCTCAAGCTAACGAAACGGCCGCGAGCGCGCTATGAGCGTGGAATGCAAGTCATGTCGCACATGACAAGTCATGATTTCCATATTACGACTTGTCATTTATGTTCGTCATACAGTCATGTTACTCAATACCAAATTTGGTGTATCTCAAGCTAACGAAACGGCCGCGAGCGCTCTATGAGCGTGGAATGCAAGTCATGTCACTCATAAAGTCATGATTTTCACATTACCACTTGTCATTTATGTTCGTCATACAGTAATGTCACTCAATCCCAAATTTGGTGTATATCAAGCTAACGAAACGGCCGCGAGCGCGCCATGAACGTGGCATGTAAATCATTATTTTCATGACAAGTTAGTCATGATTTTCATGATATGACCAGCTATTTATGTTCGTCATACAGTCATGTTATGTCATAAAAAATTTGGTATAAATCCCATTAACGATACGGCCAGGAGAGCACAAAATCGTAGGCGGCTAGATAGATAGATAGATAGATAGATAGATAGATAGATAGATAGATAGATAGATAGATAGATAGATAGATAGATAGATAGATAGATAGATAGATAGATAGATAGATAGATAGATAGATAGATAGATAGATAGATAGATAGATAGATAGATAGATAGATAGATAGATAGATAGATAGATACGCTCAAACTCGCCGAAGTTCGCTAAGAAATGCTTCGCATTTAAAACACGTTGCAGACGAAGCAGGCGAATTGCTTCACTTTGGTTATTGTTCGTGCGATCTGCGTATCGGCGCAGCTAAAATCGCGTTCGGAGAGGCCTTGGCAGAGCGTGGCTATGACGACACACTTCAGTGACGACACGCGACAACCTCAGCTGCCAAATTATTTCCAAACAGCCCCGCTTCATGTGGCCGCGCATTTTCCTCGTGAATTCCATTGTGAATTCCCGCACGTTGGTTATTTTCGGAAATAATTAAGCCGACAACATTTCGAGGTGAACAGCAAGTAGGTGTAGCTTCAGGCTTTTTGTTGCGATGTAACAGGCAGTCTTAAACGCGAAGATAGTAGAAAAACAAAAGGTAGGAGACGATCGACAAAAAAGCTGAAACTCAGACAACAAATTTAAGCGTACGGTCTTGCGCGACATGAGCAGCTTAAATTTATGATTTCCGGGGGATTAGACAGTGGCCTTGGTGAAGTTTTAGGTCGTGTGTGCCGGGTTACACATCGAAAAATCCATCATCGGCTGATATAGTCGGAATAAATAAATAAATAAATAAATAAATAAATAAATAAATAAATAAATAAATGTGTGCGTTGCAACAGCTCCACACCGAGGGAGCAAAACTACAAAGGCACAAATTGTCTCTTCTATCCTGAGCGCTACATGTTGCCCATTTTTCTTATTATCCTGAACCCGCAACGTGCAGTGGTGTAGCGTGAAGTCTGCAGAGCTTTGCACAATCGTCAAAAAGACGCAGGGGTATACAGTAAAACCTGATAAAGGAGGTGTCAATCATCCGATAGTGAAGAAACTTTATTAGTAAAATCATAGAAGCGCATTTCTTCTTCCACACAAGATAACACCTATAGCGCACACGTGCGTTTACGACGGTGCGAAACCAAGAGAAATATTCTCTCTTATCCATTATACCACATCTCTCGAGCATTCTCGGCAGCATAGGAGTGGTCAAATCTTGCCGTGCTAAAGTGAGTACCGAGTGTTCCTAACAATCGAAGCTGGTAGCGATATCTGTGTACATAGATTCACGTACGTCTCAAGGCACCCACCTATAGTTTGGTGCCCGGCGAAAGATCTGAAAGCTTTAACTTGATCTTTTTTCGCTTTCTCTCGGAATTCCCATCTGATGCCATCGGGACCATCGGGATCTCCCAGTTACGGCTGAAATTTCGCCACATCCCTTTGAGGTATCAGCAGGAGATTTGCGCAAAAATACCTCCTTGTAATAATAATAAAAAAAAGGGGTGGAAAACGAAATTCTGCAGACACTTCCTGTCTTTCGCCACTACAAGACACACGCAACGGGGCCCAACGCGATGCACTCCATCATGCATGCGCAGGTTGTCCTCGGAGCCTTCCTTTTGTCACACGCTTTGAACATGCCGACAGGAAAAAAAGAAAGAGAAACGCTCGGTTATTGGCGTGCGTCCGCTGGCACTGCGGGAAGCCGTCCGGACTAATGTATTTGCTCGAATGTGGCGGGTACCTTGCTCAGCCTTCATTCGAGTGAGCACTCCACCGCGCCCAACTCTTGGCGAACCGCGGCGGCTCTCCGCGTTTCCGTTAGGACCGTAACATACGCAAGGACGCAAGGCGGTACCGACCAAGTTCCGAGGAAAGGAGGGACGCTTGTGGCGACGAGAGGACAAACACTGAACGCATGGTCGCTCGCTTCCCGGAGACCTGGCACATAACACACGCGGCAGGCTGATAAACTAGCGCTGACCAAACACATATATATATATACATAACGACCAAACGCTGAGCGCACTGAACACAACCGACGTGTCTTATAAGATGAAGATAGCGCGGGACAAGGTTTGCCAAGGTTTACTCACGGCCGGCTCGTAAAACGTGCGCCCATTACCGTCCCAACTGTTCTGCCCAATACTTAAGGAGATTAGAAATCGCAAGGTATAGCTTTAAACAGGTTTAGTGTGGAACGGTGATAAGCGTATAGACCATTTGTGTTCGTTACCCGCCGCGGTGGTCTAGCGGTAATGGTGCTCGACTGCTGACCCGAAGGTCGCGGGGTCGAATCCCGGACGCGGCGGTCGCATTTCGATGGAGGCAAAATGCTAGAGGTCCCTGTACTTTGATTTAGGTGCACGTTAAGCAACGCGAAGTGGTCGAAATTTCCGGAGCCCTCCACTAAGGCGTCTCTCATAATCGTATCGTGGTTTTAGGACGTAAAACCACACCAATTATACGTTTGTGTTCGTTAAAAGACGCCAATGCTGCGGATCAAACGTCGTCGCAACCGTGAATCGAGCGACACGTTTGTAGTCACCCCAAGAGAGTTTACAACGGGCACCAGAAAGGCCGCTTCTGAAGCTTTCGCTGTCACTAGGGTTGCCGTTGGGTGTACATGAAAAGGCGCCAGAACTCACGCCAAAAGTAGCCAAAGTAGCCATGTCATTTGATATTATCGCCGAATTTCTAGCCAAATAGAACAGAAGCGGTATTATCAACATAGTCTTTACTATTGATGAATAAATAAAACCATTTTGAATAAGTAAAACCACAAGTTTAAAAAAGAGCCATGGCGCCAACTGGAAATCTTCGTCGCCAGCGGGGTCCAAAAGTAGCCTATTTGGCGCAAAGTAGCCACCAATAGCATCCCTGGCTGTTGCTGTGTTGCGTGTTCCCCGCATGTCTGATGTTTGTTTGTTTGTTATTTTCCACGCTGATGTTCGAGTAGACACAGGTCAACTAAGGCAGATCGGTATCACCCCAGGAGTGCCGAAACCCGCTGTTTGAGTGGAGTATACACCGAGGTATGCGCCCACACAGGGTAGTTATCGAAAGCGTCAAGGGGGCGCTCTTCCGGGGAAAAAGACGAAATGGGCCACGGTCCAAAAAACTCGCCCCGCAGCCAGCAGGCCGCTGTCCAGCCTTGTCAGCTCAATGCTGGGCGGGTGGAGAGAAAAAAAACCTTTTCTTGGTTAACCCTTTCATTTCCTCTTCGTCCGCGTAACGCGCCACTACGCTTTTGGACGCGGAAGGAAACGGACACTGGGGCGATAACAGTGGAGCATGTCTTCGGTCACGGCTTCGCGCGCGCCCTCTTCCGAGACGCCGGCGCGGCTGATGGGAGTGAGAGGGGCCCCGAGGTGTAGCTGCTTCCGCGCGGGGCTTTGACAAATTTTGGAAGTTGTTTCCGCCCGTAAGTGGATCTGGAATTTCGGATCTAACTGTCTGTTTACACTTCTAACCGTATCATATCGAGCTCCGAAGTCCTTCACTACATTAAAGCACTTCATTACTGCAACTTAGTTCTGCGGAATCCCGCAAGGTGTCGGAAAAGGTTATGAAAGGGATAAGTGGCGAGCGCCCTTTCATAATTCCTTTCATGTCCCTTCAACATCCTTTAATAGCCCTTTCATAACCCCTTTCATGTCCCTTTAATATCCTTTCATAGCCCTCTCATAACCCCTTTCATGTCCCTTTAATATCCTTTAATAGCCCTTCCATTACCCCTTTCATGTTCATTCAATATCATTCAATAGCCCTTTCCATAACCCCTTTCACGTCCCTTTAATATGTTTTAATACGCCTTTCATAACCCCTTTCACGTCCCTTTAATATCATTTAACAGCCCTTTCATACCCCTTCCGCCACCTTGTAGTATTCCGCATAACTCATTTGCAACCTTCTGTGTCCATGTGCTTCGAGTGGCTAATCCACCCTCGCGCTGCCACTTGCTAGCTTCCTGGTTAGTTCAATTGGTGGAGCGACCGCCACGGAAAGGCGTTGGTCCCGGGTTCAATTCCTGGACCAGAATCAATTTTTCTTCTACTAATTAGACACCCCCTTACCGAGAACTCCGTATGGATTTCACCCTGGCATCGTACTCCCAACGGGTCCCTGCAACACTTCTTCGAGAAAACATCGAATGGCTTCATTAAAGGAGTTTATTGCCTCATGAATTGACTGCCGCAAAAATTTTTAGAATTCGCCAAGTACGAGCGAAGTTAGAGATTTGTCGGCACTGTAACTGCTTTCTCTCGTCCGACCAGCGTGCTGGAAGCTAAGCAGGCAGGGATGGCATGGGGGAAACACGAGCGCATCATGACCTTGAGCACTTTTTTTTTTACTTCGAACGCGCGGCTTACTTTTAATGTGATCGTGAGAGCGGGCACACGGCGACATCTTGTGGAGACCGGAGCAACCATGCAGCTCACGATGCTCAATTCAGCCAATGGCCGTGAATTTGGGTATATGGTGCGGTCATTTGGGTACATGGCATCATTTGTAGCAAGAAAAGGGGAAGATTTCTCGCTGACTTGGAGAATCAGTTGTAACTTCCAAGCCACATGCTGCGCTATAATGTTTGGATCGTGTATTCTCATGAGCCTTATACAGCCAATCGGCAGCACTTTCCAACCATGCAGAAAAAGTGTTGCAGGGCCCCTTTAAACACTCGCCGCCTCCTTCGCTATCAAATTTTGAAATACTAAAGCAGTCACTTGTGAGCCCTATATCCCAGCACCCCTCATTTACTGCATTCGTTTCGACATCCCCATGTGTTTTTGTTTTTTTTTTTGTTTTTTTTCACCATGTGGAACATCTTAATGTTACTCCAATGCTCAGGTGACGGGGTAAGAAAAAAAAAAAAAACTTCAACAGGCTAGGTTTAACAGGAAGGACATTTATATGGTACACCTATACTTCCACTACACCTACATCAGCTGCCTTCCGATGAGCGCCTCAGTACAATTTTGGCGCGGAAGCGGAAACTACACTGCCGCCTGATCGGGAATTATGATCACGCGCTTAGCCCCGCGTCCTTCCGCACCGAATAGGGCTGGCGCTTGGTCTCGAATGACTGAGAACGCCTCGAAGCTTACCTGAATACCACATTATCCATAAAGACTGCCCGCATATGTATCTTGACTTAAGAAAACTTTTTGTTGCGCGAGTTGGTATACGTTCATACTTGATATTTTAAGGCGCGAAAAAACACAATCACAAAAAAGGACACGGGACAGAGCGCCACTAACAACTGGTGGCGCTCTGTCCCGTGTCCTTTCTTGTGATTGTGTTTTTTTGCGCCTTAAAATATCAAGTATGATATGTATCTTGAACCTGGTTGCAGCGGTAACACCAACGACAGAGCGGTAGGTATAGACTAAAATATTTCAAATAGTTGACGCAAGCGCAGGTAATGAACTTTCTAGGGGAGCAAAGCTAAGCGGTGATGGCGGTGCCCCGCATAGCCGACACTTGTTGCACCTTGTTGCACTTATAGCAGTGGTGCGTCAGCGTGGCGTTAATCAGCCTTGTGTCTCAAAAACGAGCGCATCCTCCTATCCTATTGAAATGCAGGAGCTTTGGGCCTTTCCTCAAGATATGACAAGTCGGAGCCCGCAGGCACCTCTTCGATAGGATTTGATATATGCATGAGTAAGCGAGCCAGGGCATTTAATAATAACTTGAGTCTCGACGGAAAATTAGTGCCAGGTATCTTCGGGAAATGATACTGTGCCATAGGTATCTACATTTTTTTGTTTGTTTATTTTTTTTTTTTGTCTTTAGCCTAGCTGTCGCTTTAGCATTGGTTCATAAACGAAGAAACTTTTCGGTGCAGACTGAACGAGGACGAAGAACACACTGAACAACAGGACGGGCGCAAACTTGCTACTAAATTTATTTCACCTGTAGTTGTGCGTGGTCTTCGTCATCACTCAGTTTGCGCCGAAAAGTTTATGCAGTTATGGATCCATACCAACTAGCTCAAATCAAGATTCTTGTAGCAATGGTTGCGAGTATCTCTTGTCCCACTAATCTGTACGCACACCTGCAGCAACAAAGGATACATGTTCGGTCGCACGGGCAACGACAAGGCGCCGATACTATTTCAAAGAAACACTTGGGCCTACGCTTCCGCTGAACGCGCGATTTCCGTTCTCGTCCGATGGGAAGAGAAGAGGAACCTTACATGGCGCAGCGCGGTTAAGACACGTCGTCATTCTTGCTTCTTCTGACCAGGATTTATTTTCTTCTTATTATTTTTTTTTTTCGCTTAGCGGCGCTGCGCGTAACGCGTTTCCTTCGGCATGTTCTCCAATGCGCCCGCTGAGCAAGGATTGGCGCACTCTGGTGTTTCTGCACTCTGGTGTTTTCCGCTGAACCCGAAGGTCGCATTTTCGATACCCGGCCGCGGAGGCGAAACGCTCGAGGTCAGTTTACAGTGCGATGTCGGTGCACGTTGAAGAACACCGCTTGGACGAAATATTCGAAGCCCTCCACTACGGTGTGACTCATAATGATATCGCGGTTTTGGCACGCAAAACCCCAGATATTATTATTATTATTATTATTATTATTATTATTATTATTATTATTATTATTATTATTATTATTATTATTATTATTTACTGTCTGCCTTGTCATCGGCGTCAGAGTGAAGCCTCAAACGATGAATCAATGAATGAAGCAAACGGCGAAAAGAGAGAGAGGAAAATGTTAAGTGAAAGGCAGGGAGGTTAATCAGAAGAAAATTTCCGGTTTGCTACCCTGCACCGACGAAGGGGTAAGGGGGGGGGGGATAGAAAGGTAAGGAACGAGCCACACTACTATGCGACATACATCGAGCACTTCCGACCAATGTGTATCGAACCATCCGATTTCGCCACATCATTCATCGATGCCCCCCCCCATCCGTCGATCCACTGCCCGAATTCGAGGCGGTGCGCGCTGTCGTGCAGAGCAGGGAAAGCTCGTTTCACTGCACACCCGCTGCGCTCCTCGTGCCAGCGAAAGCGCGCGCGCCGCAGGGGGGAGGAGAGGCCGCTTCCTCGCGCAGCAGCACCCATACGCCCCTCATCAGTGCGGCGAGCACAACAGTCCGGTGGCGGGCGGGCAGGCAACCCGAGAGCCGAAACGTCGGCCAGCGAAAGTCAAAAAAGCGAGGTGGCGGTGCGTCGTCGTGCGTCGCTGCGTCCGCTCGGGAAAAGAAAACACAAGTGGTGGAAGGGGGGGTGAGATTGTGGCGCACTTTCTTCGGGCAAGGGTGCATGCGAAAGAATACGGCGCGAGCGGAGAGAGCAAGGGTAGCGCGCCGCCGCCGCCGCTGGACGGGTTGAGCGTAAGACGCTAAGGAAGGAGGGTTTTAGGAAAGGCGGCGGCAAGTGAAAGTACCACCGCAACCGCCGCCCGCCAAAGCACCGAACTGGGTCAGCGACGTCAGGCTGTGTGTGCCGCCGCTGCCGCCGCCGTAGCTGCCGCCGAGCGCTCGCCTCCCGCGCCGCGCGCCCGTGCTTCGTTCGCCGTGCGCTCTCCAAGTCGACGACGACGACCAGATCGGCGGCGCACGCTACCGACGCTGTAACCGTGTAGGGGAGCACGTCGTCCGCGCAGCCCGAAGGAGATATCGAGTGCGCGAAGTTCCATCGGTGAAGAGACCACGTCGAGAAGCGCGAGCTGTTCCTTGCCTTCTCGGTTTTTTGTGCGCCAGACGACGACGTCGAGAGAAGCGTCGGTTGTCGTCTCGACGATGGGTGCGCAGCGCAGTGCCCGCTGGATAATATGAGTGGCCCGAGCGGATTGCACGACTCGCACGAAGTCGCCGTCGGCAGCACGGAGAGCGGCCAGAGGCCGCCACTGGGAGCAGCCGGACCGCCGATAGCGCGGTGGTGCACCGGGTGAGTCTTATTCGGCGGAAGCAGGAACTATTTATACCTGCATCACTCTATCAAACCCACCAGCATACGGTACGTAGGCCGTGGTCGCAGATTCTGACACCACATCGTAATAAATTAAATCGTAGTGTCTCCTCAATTTAGTTTAATATAAACGTAAAATTTCAGCTTCCTAATCTTTTATTGCCCGCTGTATAGAATAGTTCATCGTGCTCCGCGCCAAACTAAACAGTTTCCCAGAAGGATCGCTTCTATACGTTCGCACTCGCTCTCAAAATGTTTAGTTGCTATACATAATCCCAGGTCGGCAAAAAAAAAAAAAAAAAGCGGAGCTAACTCACACTCACTCAAGAAATCCATTTTGAACTTAGGACACACTCGGACTCAGACTCACCAAAATTTTCCTCAACCGGACTCAGACTCACCAAATTATTACTTAAGCCGGACTCACTCAGTCTCGGACTCACGGCTTGATCCGAGTCTGAGCGAGTCCGAATGAGTCGTCTGATGAGTTAGTTTGCCAACCTATGTGCATTATATACTTATTCAGAAGTGCGAGGCAGCACGGAGACAAGATAGAAGACAGTCGTTTAACTTGTCCTGTCTCGAGCTCTAGAAGTATTCTGAGCTGATACCAATCGGCCTAACTTACTGCATCCTTCTCTTAATGCTGAGACACCACCACCGTCAAGGGAAGTGCCAACTCAGTTATCTTCTTAACTGCTTAGTTTATTACGTCAGCCGTAAGTCGTTTCTTTTTTTAGTAAGTTCAGCAGAGTGTTCACTCTATGTAGAGTCAAATCGCTTAACAAAGTTCTCAATACAATCCGCACGACCAATATTTGTACATGACAGTTTTTATCGCTCTTGCTCAAGGAATGAATATAAACATATATTTCGAATTGACTACCGACGCCGAGTGAATAAGGTCCCTAACGCAAGTTAAGGCTCCTTAAATTAGCTTAAATTAAAAATTAGGGGATGATTTTTCTTTGGCTTCATTTTCTGTTGACTTCGTATGGTAGTTACTAGTAAAAATCACGCATCTCGGTTCCCCTTTTTCTTATTTCTTGCATAGCGAGGATCTCGGCCCTGGCGGATTCTATTTCTTCGGCTAACATAAGGGGATTTATCGGTCAGCTTGTCTTGGCAATTTACGTCCATACGAAAAATAGGCAGTCAGCTCTAATCCTGCCTTGACAGCCGAGGAATCTCTGGTCCAAGCGAGACGTTTTTGGAACATCTTTCTTTTCTTTCTTTTGTTAGAAACAGCTCAATCTGTCAGCTCAGATCATTAATGGAATGCGCGAATAATGCAGCTCAATAATATATGTAATTAAAAGAACTTGAATATCGATTAACTTCACTTTGCCACCTTGGCAAAGAATGAATGCTGGAGCAAATAAATAAATAAATAATCTACACATGCGATTATTAGGGGATTACACTGTGTTACTGAATGTACTGAACATCAATTTACAAAAAAAAAGAAAAAAAAAAGAAATTGATTGACGCACGCCTTGGGAGAGACATTTATCGAGCGAGAATTCGACCTAATATTGATTTTTGTTGCTAGGTGGTCATTCTCATTGTAAAAATGTATGCGAATATTAACCACGCAATGCAGGCTATGCATCGAGACAGTCAGGAAGAATTTTATATGTTAAGCAAATAATGACTGAACGGCTTCGATAAGAAAGGCTTTCGTCCTGTGCGGACCTTTCTTCGTCCCCGCCTTATTCTCGCTGGTGAAATGTACCTAAGTCAAAGCCAAGTTGCCCAACTTTCAGCTTTAAACGCAAAGAAAGTTCTCGGCATTCAAGCGGTTAGACAAGTCACCGTATAACACACCTATAGCCTACAGTACTGACACAGCTACTCCACGTCAGCGGTGTGTGTACCGAATGAAGTTTGAGAAAGCAAGCACTCCACGAGCTGTACACTTCGGAAAACTACATGCTCCTCAAATATTTTTCTTTTCTCCGACCCTGCGCACGGCGAGTTAGGTGTGTACAGACTGTAACGAACGCCTGTATTGCTATACATCTCCTTCCAGCGAGAAAAGTGCCAAGCAATCATAATTTGGGAATCTGACGCCTCTGCGGAAAATTCAGTCGCGCACGCATTAATGATGACGGCATCTGTTCTGTTCTGTTCTGTTCTGTTGTACCTGTCTTGCTGTGGAGAGGTTGGAGGTTCATATTACCTCGGCTACTCCATATATATGAGTTCTGCAGCGAAAAAAAAAAAATAAAACAAAAATGTTACCCAAAATGAACAATGAGCAGCTACAAAAAAAAAAAGAAAAAAAAAGCATAATAGCACACTGAAACAAGCTAAAATATCATGGTAATCTACAGTTTGCTTGCAGATGTTCACACTCAGGGGCGTAGCCAGAAATTTTTTTCGGGGGGGGGGGGGGGGGGGGTTCAAACATATTTTATGCATGTTCGTGCGTGCGTTTGTATGTGAGCGTGTATATATATTGCCACGCGCTATCCTTATTTTCACTTTTGTTGTATTCGGTTTTCGCCCACAAAGACCGTCAGCAAAGCTCAGCTCAAACCGCGCCTTATTGTTCTAGAACCTTCGCGATTATTGTAGATGGTTTTGTTAAGATTGCGCGCAAGACGCGACCACTCGAGATTATTCCTGAGCTTGCGCGATGACCAGTGATAAGGCTAGAATGTTCGACGCCTGATGCATAAAAGCCGGCGCGCTCCAACGATGTTCAGTTGATCGCCGGCCGACGCTCTGTTCGCCGCTATCAGTGCCAGCGTGTATTGCTGTAATCCTACCTTCTGTTTACCGGCCACAAGTTCGGCCTAATAAACAGTTTCAATTTGGACACGTCGCCTGCTGCCTTCGTCGACGTCACAACCACGTGACATCTGGTGGAGGTGCTGGGTAACGATCCCAGTACCTCTCGCACATACGCAAGCAAAATTTAAAAAATTCGGAGGGGGGGGTTCAACCCCCCCGCCCCCCCCCCCTGGCTACGCCACTGTTCACACTGCAATAAAGCGTCCCTTAGAAGTCATACGGGAGCATACGTTGTGATCGTAGACGCCACTGAGTCGCACATCTCGTAGTGTTCTCTACTGATGCCCTACCCGATGCGTGTGTGTATGCCGAGCTACGGTTGCATTTGAATTTCGCCCATCTCGAGTCAAGCGTTTCGCCGGAATGCGTTCAAACGAACCCGCGAAACGCTGTCTTCTTTTTCTTCGTCAATAACCGCATCTGCATCATCGCCCTCTTCCTCTTCAACATGCCCACGTACGAAGGATCAAACGCTTTTAGAACTATGCGCAATTGCATTTTCGCAAAAACGTTACATGTAGAACGAATATTAAATTAATTCTAACATACTTTTGACGACATCAAGCATGTTGCGAATTTCTCGCGAACTGCGTAAGTGCTACATGTAGCGGAACTATTCCGAGTGCTTTATTCATTTTTTTGCGCGGAAGTCTTTCATGTGGCGCCAGAATATGTTCTTCTTTAGCAATTTATTGATAAATGCCAGCCAGCCACAACTGCGATGAACTGTTATAACTGGTGATAATGAGTTTCATTTTTTTTTCTTTTTTTAATGTATGAAGACATAAGTGAAAACCACATCGAGAAAGCCTCTTCTATTATTTTCAGTCACTTTATTATTATTAATTACTATAGTAAAAAAACAGCAACACGTTGAGCGCTGTGACGTTACATGTCTTTCAGCAGAAAGGCCGTTTTTTTTATTTCTAGACTTTAGTTCAATTAGCTCAAACCACCCATTTTCATGGCCGACCCCTCTCAGCTGGTGTGCGCCAAATTCGTAGAGCAGGGGGCATGAGAGACTGCCCTTCTCAACTGCTCCTCGCTGGAGCTCGGTACGGACTCTGGTGAGACGGGCGCGAGTCGGGACCTCATCATATGGTGTCGACTAGGGACGCCGACCATGTAGCGGGGTCATACTTTGGCCCCCGAAACTCTCTCTCTCTCTCTTTTTTTTTTCACAATAAATGTTTTCATCTCTCTCTCAAACACGCAGCCCGCGGCTTCACAAGGAATAAAACGTTTGTGACTTCGTTGAATGGTACTCGCATTATTAACTTGCCTACTTCGATTAATAACGATTTGTTCGAGTTAGCTAAAGAGACGGGACTGGTCGAAGTATTTCTTTGTTTTCCGTGAGGCACCCCATTCGGTCATCATGTGCTGAAACATTAACGCGGAAGAAAACCTCTATGTTTCGTGATATGTGTCGCGAATCCTATCGACAAATCCCCTTCAGAAATGATCCATATATGGCATACACTGGCAGGCAATGCGTTCTTTCAAATGGCAGCGTTAGGTGACATAATGCTCACCCCCCCCCCCCCTCCCCCCCCGCTCGGAGTAAACTTCTGTTTATTTGTGTATATTGCAACCCATCAGCATTTCTCTTTTTCGTTATCTTATGTCACGGTCTATATTTTGAAAAAAATAGTAGCAGGTGGCAGTAATGTGGCAGTAATGGTGTGTAAGTTTCTGTATTCGTAATGCATTGTATCGCAAGTGTACAACGATGTTGTGTGTTTTCGTTCACTGCCAATGAACTGTAATTATATAATGTAATATGGTGTAGTAACATGTTGCGGGTACGGGATCCTATCCGGCGTTGCTCGCATTTAGTTCCTGTACCTTTCTTGAAAAAGAATCCAACATGAAATAAAGATGAATTAATTCATTCATTCATTCAAAAAATTCGAGGCTGCGGCCCACCAGCCGAGGTGAGTTTGAGACCCCTGCAGTAGAGGAAACAGCAATAATTTCTTTCCACTTCCTGCCCTCGTCTCATCACCAGAGAAAGAAAGAAAGAAAGAAAGAAAGAAAGAAAGAAAGAAAGAAAGAAAGAAAGAAAGAAAGAAAGAAAGAAAGAAAGAAAGAAAGAAAGAAAGAAAGAAAGAAAGAAAGAAAGAAAGAAAGATGAAAACGAAATAACGCGACGATGGAATCCGGAACGGAACGGGAAGCGGCGATCAGCTCACTCCCAGTCAGTGCTGGGCAATTACTGCGCTCAACTTCCTTTCCTCGTGGATAATCGAGACAAGAACACACACACGGTTTGACACTAGCGCACACATCCTCGAATCTCGGCGCCCCAGCGAAGTATAGCCGCCGCCTTCCTAAAACACACACGCGGAAACGTGGAAAAAAGTAGCCGAGACCGGTCGCGTAAGTGTGTTTGCCCGACAACAACGTGAGGGCTCGGCGATGAATGCCTTCGGCCCTCGTCTTGTCTGATTAAACACAACGCCCCCCTGCAACAGAAGTAACGCTATCCAGGTGTAATGCACAAATAAGCGTTATAGACGTCGGGGTGTGCTTCGTAGACGCGGTATGGGAGTAGCGCGTATCTTGTGTATACGCGCGGCATATATAATAGCGCGCTTCCTCGAAAAGCAAACATCCGAGAGGCGAAGGCCCGCCACTCTCGAACAAGTGGCCGCTACTTCAGCTGCTGATTCTGCAATGCGTCACTTGTACCGTTGTGCAAGTTTGAAGTGGCGTCAACTTTCCAAGTACCCCATATAGGCCATTTACTTTGCCCATTCAAAAGCAACTGCTTTTTGCTATTCATGGGCTAGGTACCTGCTCATATGTAAAATATGATTAGAAGTGAAAAGCCATAAGTCCACAGAAACTTATATTTACTTATGGACTCGAGCGGCAACGAAGGACTTGCAACCTCACGTAGGCAACCACATTCCGCGTATTTCTATCGCGCCTGCAACCTGTCTACAGAATATCTGACCACCGTGCGGCAGTAGTCGTATTCCGTGGCAGTACGTCTGTGGCTTATGCGTAGATGGGAAATATCTGTAAGCAGCCAAATTAATCAATGCGGCGTCAAACATTACTGACATTGCCTCTCTGGTTGGCTACATTGTTGATTGTAGGCGACAAAGTTTTGAATGTACAAGTTCACAAGGTTTATAACAGTTAAGTGACTCAAAAAAATTGGCTGACAGTTAAGTCGTGTAACAAATCATGCATCATAAAAGCAAACTGATCTGGCATCGTGATAGAAGATTCTACTGCAGGTCTGACACCATTTACCGCATTGAATATTCTGTCGCATGCGATAGATTGTACCCTGCATAAGAGCACGGGCTTGCAATTGCGAGAAGAAAAAAAATTTGTAGGAGAGATCACGAGATGCATGCGGCATCCCTCAATAATGGTGTGCCGGCCTGATCGTCGCATCCCATCACTCACCTGCGATTCTAACAGATACGCGGAGTTTCGCGAACATTGCTTCGTTGGTTTTCCAGCTACCCACCCGCTCCACCTTCCACGAGGCAGCATTTTTTTTTTCTTTTCGAAGACACAGGCGAAAGAGAGTAGCGCTTCTAGTTTCAGCTTCCGCACTCCTCGGAGGAAGCGTTTCGTTCTAGCTGCTTCCGTAGATGCCGAGTTCGCCACGGTTTGCGACGACCGCTGAGATTAAGAGTGAGCGGGGAGGGTTCGTATGAAGCGGAGTGTCGGCAGACACGACATCCAGCGAGTTTAACTGAAAAAAAAAGAAAGAAAGAAAGAAAGAAAGAAAGAAAGAAAGAAAGAAAGAAAGAAAGAAAGAAAGAAAGAAAGAAAGAAAGAAAGAAAGAAAGAAAGAAAAGTACAAGCATGATACGACGCTCTCAAAGCTGCCACCGGCGGTGCGACAGAGCAAGCTTCAACAGAAAAAAAGATAGGAAAAGAAAATATAAAGATAGGCAAAGAAAATGGTGAGTGACGACCGCGAAGACGACACTCGGAGGAGACATGTAGCGTTGTCACGTAAATGTTCACGCTCTTCTTCTTTTCGGGCAACACGCAGTCGTCGTCGTCGACACTACCGACCCAGTCTCTTCGCGAAAATAGCTTCTGTGTCGGAAGCACTTTCCGACACGCCGCGGTTCCGCGGTGGCTCTCTTTTCTTTCTTTCTTTTTTTTTTTCTTGTCGGAAGTTGAGGGAAGAGTAGATAGATCTGTAAGTGATTTAGAGAAAGGAAAATCAAAAACCCTGTAGCAGCAGGAGCAGAGCGAATGCGTCGAAGCGTTTCTTCGCATTTTCTTTTAGTTTTTTTTTTTTTTTTGCTTCTTGTTCTCGAGGAGAAAAACGCAACATCCTCGTTTTTCTGTTTCTTTCTTCTTCTTCTTTTTTTTTTTTAATACATCCTCTGGATCGAACGACTCGTTTCTGCTCTCATAACTCGGCATGCCAGCAGAGCCGGCTTTCATTGGAGAGTTATTTCACGAAAACTGAAGACACGGAAATATCGGCGAAGCAAAGAAAAGAAAAGAAAAAAAAAGCTATACCCCAAACCGGCGAAGCAGGGCGCACAGACGCACGCTCTGCGTGTGGTGACGCTGCGGCGACTATTTGCGGGATACCAGTACAGGAACTCGGAAACCCCGAGGTGTACACGGATGTTAGCTCAGCGATTCGTTCTCTATATTCTCCGACTGGGAAGTTCAAAAAAAAAAAGAAAAAAAAAACCGAGGGGAAAAAGAAACAAAGAAAGAAATACAACGCACACCACGAAAAGCGATGTGCAATTGCAGGCTTTGTTTCCGGCAAGGAATCAATTATTCTGTTCTACTACGCGGTTTGCTATGTAGTTGCCAGACCATTATCCTTTGTTCCACGGAGGAAAAAAAAAGTTTCTAGAGCTGCCGCCTTTACAACTTCAGTTTAATTATCGGTTATCGGTAGCCTACTGCGCTATAAACGTTTTGTTTCCTTTACGTTTGCTGAATTCGCTCTTCGTACGCTTCCGGTCTCGATTGCTGTTAGGGTCTACGTGGGAGGGTGTTCTGTTCTGTCACACGTCGAGCTCTGCCCTCTGTCGGTCACCAGCTGTCGTACTGCCTTTTTCCTGTATGCAACCAATCTCTTTTCTCTCTTGCTGTGAACACATTTAGGCAGCAGGTATGCCGAACATTCCAATTTCTCTGTGCTCTACAGGAAGAAATCAACATGTCAGGCCCGTAGCCAGGAATTTTTCGGGGGGGGGAGGGGGGGGTGTTCCCCCCCCCCCCTCCCCTCCACTTGAATGCCTTGAAAAACACCAATTTTTATTATTTGTACTTAGTAAAACACCCCCTTCCACCCGAATTTCGGGTGAGGGGGGGGAGGGTGGAGAGGGGGCCGGGCCCCTAGCCCCCCCCCTGGCTACGAGCCTGCAACATGTACCCCCCGCCCTCAAAAGTTTTCGGAACACAAAATATCCGAAAATGATATATTCCCGCTTTGTCTTTGAACATAGCCTCAAAACAGATGTTCCAGCTTGTAGTAGTCCTTGCGACCTACGCAGCTACCTGCTAGGTTAGATGCGCCGTGCACTAACAGAGCAGAAATTTGCATTTTCAGTGGAGCCCGCGTTCTGTAAACTTGTGGGAGCGGCTGTACATATAATATGTATAAACAGCTGACAAGATATAAACACAACTAGCTTTTGTCGCTGCGAGTAATGACGTCCTACATTTGACCACGCACCGTGAAACGTTAACTCCCATTGCATGTTCGGGACAGGCGACCTTTAAAACTACAACATGTATTCTTTCACCCAAGTGAGGTGGAATATCCGGATTTAATCTGAACGAAACTGCCAAGAGATCATGCTTGCAGGTTGCCCATATTGTACGGCATTCCCACTTATAAGCATCTTCGATTTCGTCAAGCTGGAGGCAGTCTGTAACACTAGGCATATTACTCTATTGCCAACAATTCGATCCTCAAATAACCATATCTCTGAGCATCGTCCTTAAATACGCAGTTTTATTTCCACATCAGCTTTCATGCTAAGCTAGGTGCCGTAAGTCAGCCACAGGAAACAACAAAAGAAACATAGCTATGCTTGGCAGCAAGCACATTCTGGTGAGCAAAAAACGGAAACAAAAAGAGAGCACTTCAGCATTCACAATCACTGGTTGGCGCCGCCTGTAGCAATATCCTGCTGCCTGATATCTGCGCCGCCAAGAGCTTTAATATTTCCAAGAGCTTCGCTGCTTTTCTGTAGCGTTGAAACTCCGTTCAAACCAAAATATAGTAATGACGATAAATTCCTTTTTTCCTCCGCGAAGTGAAATGCCTCAAGGAAAACTGGCTAGCTAGGGCACGTATCGCTGTAGACGTGTCCCACTGTCGAGCCGCGAAAATAGTATAAAGAACGCGTTCTATCTCGCTGTTAAAATTACCACAACAAGTGTTACAAAAGACTTGAAACCAGTAATAGGTACGGCTTATTTAAGCGGCGCTCACATTTCTCTGCTGTAGCAACACCTAAGCGTGGACCAACTGGCCTCGCGGGTGGCATACGAGATCTGCGGATTTCCACATAATTTCGCCATAACCGCTGTTCCTCCGCTTAGAGTTGTCCTTGGATGCATCGTCGCACTGCGACATTCTAGATTCTTGGTTAGTAACGTGAGAAGTTGGGCGAGTTGCTGATGCATGATGAACCGCAGCACAACTACAGACACTAGGACGAAAACAAGGACGAACAAGGCACTGACTTACAACTGGTTTCTCTTCTTGAGATGCGCGCACATATAAGCGGCACAGAGCAAGAAAACAACATGGACACAACAAAAAAAGAGAACAACATGATAAATAAGGAAGAAAACTTGGAGGACCCTTGAGCTTCACCTTCAGGAGTAGAACGCGATAGCGTGATCGGGCGCCGTGTGCATCGCCTTCTCAACTGCTAGCCTAGCTTTAGTTCTCGGTGGATGCCTCAACTGTGCCGCAAGAAAACGAACGTCCGCGCACGTAACATTGACCGTTACAAACTATCCTAGAATGCCTACCGCAAGTATAGTTGTTAAGTGCCCACTACGCCATGATTCTCCCTTTTGTAAATCAGTGAAGGGCCCACTATACGCGTCGGTAAGGCAACACGCGAACCTACGCTTTGTTGATGCTTTTGCTGATGATGATGATTAGATATGTCTGCCTTGTTATGGGCGGGCCTTGAAGACACCCACTCTTTGCGCAATTCACATGCTTTAACGCCTGGTGCAGTTCTACGATTCTGCCATGCAATATTACACGAGTTAAGGTCAACTTTCCCAATACATGACATTCCTGTAGCTTTTTTTTTTTTTTCTGAAACAATTTCAAGCAACGGCGTGGCTCTGTGGTAGAGCACGCACTTGCCACGCAAGAGGCCTGGGTTTCATTCTCACTCGAACCGACGATTTTTATCATTTTTTTTAACTTGCATCTTTCTCGATTTTTCGCTCACGGTCAACGCTGATTTTTCGCTCACAGCCAACGACGCTGACACCGAAGGCTACGCCAACATCGCAATTGCTGCGAAACTAGCTCTTTAACGCTATCGCGTTAATATGAAGCCAAGCTATAAACCGTTATCGACCCGTGCATACGCTGTGAAGATAGCCTAACTCTTTCTTGGTGAGTGCAATTGATGTTAGCTCAGAAGGAGTAACAGGGGCGTAGGCATAAATTTTTTTTCGGGGGGGTACACTTCCTTGATCTGAAGTGGGGGCCGGGCCGGAAGATGTAGTCGAGTGTCATTTTGGGCTCTGTATGCTATGGCGAAAAAAAAAATTTGGAGGGGGGAGGGGGGCACGGGCCCGGTGTGCCACCCCCTGGCTACGCCAATGTGGAGTAACTGCTCCGGTAATGTGGTGGTCTTGTGTTCGACTCCCAGGGATTGGACAAAGCTTTCTTGAACTGCGAACCATTTTTTCTCCCTTAAAAGACCTGTATGGGCTTCCAGTGTCAGTTTGTGCGATTCTCTGGTGAATCGCCCTTGCATGTTCCCATAGATATCTGTCGAGCGCGACTTAAGCACCACCTTGACGAATCCATGTTCGACTACATTTGTTTTCCTTGTACTACCACAAACGTATTTTGCCCTACTGTCTGTAGCCGTGGTAAGTGAGATTAATTTATTTTCTGGCACTGGAAGCATATTTCTTGACGAAATCAGTTACTAGACGAGCAACTTAGGAGAGGCGGTGGTAATTCATCATTGATAAGTTACGACGCTAAAGAGACGAGGGCGTTGAAGAGAAGATCACGACACGAGCGCTAACACGAGCACAGAGTCTGATCCCTGTGCGTGAAACAGAAGCTACGAAGCAAGATACGTTGTATGATACTGTTTATAGGGGAGTTGTTCAGAACTTTCGGCAACGCGTACATGGTCATGATGAGCGCAGTGCACAGTACAGTACCTCTGCGCTAAACCTCGTGGTTAAACGGACAGTTAATTTACTGCTTCGTGTTACGTACTTAACACTTGCAGCCGGCGAAAGATGGCGGCCTGGCACTTCAGGTAGCGAACATAAAACATCTCGGGTTTGTTGCAGACAGTATAGCCTGTATGTTTTGTTGCATGGTCTCGTAGCTTATTATATACCGCTATATAGGTGGCGTAGTGAGCGGCCATGGTCGCTCGATGACGCTTTCGGATCCTTCTTAGATTTCCGGACATGGAACTTCGAACATGAAAGGTATAGCCTGACAAAGTAATTGTGGACATCCCACTTAAGAGAAAACTGCGACATATATATGACTCAGCGGCGGCAGCGCCGGGATGACAGTGCGAGATGACGATCACACGACAAAACTGTCACTATCGACGATGTCTAACGTGCCTTTGAAACCGCAAGACCCAATTTTATCTGGAGACAAACGAAGTTTTCGGGCACCTCATTCTTCAGACAAAAAAAAAAAAAAAAAAAAAAAAAAAAAAAAAAAAAAAAAAAAAAAACGCGATCATAAGAAACATGGCAATGATAATTTTGATGCTGGTTAAACACGATGAGAGACGCTACCAACTACTACTCGGGGACTTGCCGTACGCAGTCCCGGTCGTAAAAACAAGCGCTGCAGAGTATGAGAGGAACACTACGTCAAGCGAGCCACGTCTCCAAATCTTCGAACACGCGCTCGAGGACGCGGAAGTCATTCATCAATCACAGGGAAACGCTCGGTGGGCGTGCGCACCACCGAGCACATCCCGGCGCTCACAACCAACGTTGCTCACAACGGCGCGAAAGCGCACTAATGCGTGCACGAGTCGTGGCCGTCTATCGCTCCCATTTCATCCCATACCACGTGCAGCTCGCACACACACACACAAATGCTCCCAGATAAAGCCTGACTCGCGGAATTACCCGTGCGAGCGCTCGTGCACGTACGCTCCAGATTAGACTGGAGAATACGAGCGCCGAGTGTGCCGCGAAGCTCTCGGCCCGTCATTCAGTGCGAACGCGAAATAAGGGGCGTCGTTTCTGTTGCGATCCATTAGCCCGTGGCGACGACGCTTTAGACTCGGGGACCGCCGCCATGCCCTTTAATGCTTTCTCCCTTTTTGTATCGCAAGGGCCCGCGCGTCGCGTTGTGTTCGCTCTCTTTGTCGTGGCCTTCGGGCTGTGTGCGCTTCCGTAGTTCGGATGCCTCTTTCGTCCGCGCCTGATAAAGCCTCGAATCAATCCGAGGAAGCGGGCGCCGCCTGTAGGAAAACAGCGTCTGGAGAGCAGCGACACGGGAAATCAGGGGTAGGTGATCGAGTGTTGACCCGCAGGTCGCGGGATCGAATCCCGGCCGTGGCGGCCAAATTTTTGGTGGAGGCGAAAATGTTCGACGCCCGTGTACTCAGATTTAGGTGCACGTTAAAGAACCCCAGGTGGTCGAAATTTCCGGAGCCTTCTACTAAGGCGTCTATCAAAACCATATGCTATAGTTTTAGGACATTAAACTCCAACAATTATTATTAATCAGGGCTAGGAAGCTTGTAATCACTGGCGTCGCCAGCGGGGGGTACCAATCTCGCCAACAGTCACTCACGGTGCCACAAAATTACAACCGAACGCCAGAAACCACACTGCGTGATCACAACAACGAATACATTTAGCTGTTACTGCTCCTTCTATAGAAGGAGCAGTAACGGCTAAATGTATGCGTGGGCTATTCCCGAAGAGTGGGTTATAACCCACTCTTCCGGAATAGCCGGTTCCGTTATGAACAGCCATCGTTTTATACATCCATTTAACGAAAGAAACTGTCCTCCCACCCAAAAAACTCACTCCTTCCCAAGTTCAGTAGTAACAGTCCCACGAACGCCTTATCAACTTGGAGACAAACTAAAGATTTTCGCTATTCGCGCGGAGTACCACAGCGGCGCTTTCAGCGTGGACGGTCCGTCCACGTCCTGCAGCCATAAGGATGAGCTCGGACGCGTGCGACGGGGCTTTCGAGGTCACTTCCCATATTTAAATAAGAATGGCACGTCTCTCTTCTTTTTTCCCGAGTCGTTTATGGCCAGCCCGTATCGGAGAGCCTCGTTGCCGACGGTAGGAAGAAGAAGAAGAGGCTCAGGAAAACGGCGTCGTCTTCTCTCGCACTGCCTGAGGAGCGCACGCTGCGATCGTGTTTATTTGAGAACGCGTCCTCCAGCCACGAGAGAGAGGAGGTGAAGAGGAGAAGAGGCGGTTCCTTCTGTTGAGGGAAACGCTATAACCGGTGTGGGTGAGAAACCTGTCCGACAGTGACTGACGACCGCCTTCGTCAAGGAAGAACAAGCGTTATATCTGTGCGGCGATTTGACATTGTCAAGAATTCATTCGATGCCGGAATATCCTGAATATCGTAGGTACATTAGAAGAGTAGAAGTTTGGGCCAATTGGTGATGCATACTTGGTGAAATTACGCGCAGGTTATCCCGTTTATTGCGCTTAATTTCACCAAGTATGAATCGTGGGTACAGCGCAACAACCGTAGGAAGGAACAAAGACAGGGAAGAGCGCTGAATTTCAACTATAGGTCTGCTAAATGTACTCCGCCCGCTTTTAAGATCCGTGCGCATGCGCGACAACACGTGTGTGATTATGCACAACATTGTTAACTGATTAATTAATACTATCTGTCAGATAGGTGAAGTGATGGTGTGCTGATGCATCGATCCGCGGCCTTACCTGATAAAAAGCGCTTCTATAATCTCTCTCTCTCTCTCTTTCTTCGTTTTCGCTTTCTTCAAGAACCTTGTCTCGTGTAATAGGGGATTGCATCTGCACTCCTTGCAATGCACAGCCATGTGTCTACCATACCCATTTTTTACGTTGTATGCATGCTGTTTCGCTCCGCCATTAAAGCATCACCCTGTTTGTCTTACGTATATCTTTCCACATGTCAACGGTATTTCGTACACGACATCTGATTGGTATTCTTCCGGTTTGACGCGCCTCCCGGAAATTAGAGATTTAAAAATTAACTACGTAAAACGTGCTTTCCTCGCACCGGTTCTCCTCGTTCGTGACCCGGCGCTAATTAACCCGGACAGCGCAACAAGTTGCACGAGAACGACAATGAGTACAAATTTCCGCATTGTTTTAACTACGTGAAATCGTAGGCAAAAAGTGTGCGCACGCGTACGCTGCCGTGTTTACATAAATAAGATCAAAATATATCGAAGGATAAGATCAAATAAAAAATAAAATGTTAGTTATGAACTAGTCACACGTTTATGACTTGTAAAAAAGTTATACGCCGTCATTCCTTGTGCGCCTAAACTATCCTGAGCATATTAGCTTCTTCACACCGGAAAGCTAGCTTTAATACGCTACAGGACGCGAAAAGGAAAACGAAAAAAAAACAAAAAAAAAGAACAACGTTGAGAGAAAGATCTTTAGGTAGAAATTGAGTAAATTTAAAGTTTTCAAGATACCCTCCCCTCTCCCGGTCCTAGCTCACACTTGAAGCAAAAGGCAATTGAAACTTGTGTGCCAATAATTGCTCGCTCACTGATGAGAGGTCGCACATTTTATCAATTGTTTCATTTTAATGGTGATTTAGAAGAAGGAAGAGAAACGAAAATGGAAGAGACAGAGCGGTTAATTGGAAGAGAAAATCGTGATTTATTACCCTGCACTAGGGGGAAGGGAAAGAAAGAAATAAGAGCAAGAACAAGGAGCATTCGTGCGCGAAAAGATAATCAGAGACTTTTTAGTCTCTAAACAGGCCATGCCACGTGAAAAAATCAATAAATTCAATAATGCCTTGCGCACGTCGATGGAGGCGAAATGGTACAGAGGCCCGTGTACTGTGCGATGTCAGTGCACGTTAATGAACATCAGATGGCTCAAAATTTCCGGAGCCCTCCACTACGGCGTCTCGCATAATCGTATGGTGGTTTTGGGACGTTATACGCCAGGTATTATTATTATTACACGGTTGCGCAAGCGCATGGAAGCATAACTATTCAAGCACACGTCACAAATATGCCGGAAATATGACTTCCCTGCTTTTTCCGCAGGAAAAAAAAAATACTGTTCCGTAGTACAAGCGTACACGTAAGCGTGCGCAAGGTTCCCCTTCGGGGGGGGGGGGGGGGGGGGCAAAGGTTCGTCGCACCACCCCCCCTCCCTATCATGTCAATGTATGGGGCTGGCTTTGCCCCCCCCCCCCCCCTCTCTTAGATGACTAGGCCCCCCTGCGCCCCCCCCCCCCCCCTCCCCGTGCGTACGCCTATGAGCATACAAGCACTCAACCTATCAGGCCACACGGTCGCACACTCCATACCGACCTCCTACGTGGGTAAGTTAAAAGGCGACACGAGACACAAAAGTTTAGTATTGTTCTAAAATCCACGCACATAAGTTGCTGTGCACTTGGAGGAGGTATATTGCCACGCGCGTTTCTAATTTTCACAGTTGCTGTATTCGATTTCCGCCCACAAAGATTATCAGCAGTACTCGGCGCAGACCGCGCCTTATTGTTCCAGAAGCTTCTCGCTTGTAGTAGATCGTTCTGTTAAGATTGCACGCAAGACGCTAACACTCAAGATTATTCCAGAGCTTGCGCGACGACTACTGATAAGGCCAGAATGTTCGACGCGTGCGTTATAAAAGCCGGCGCGTTCCAACGATGTTCAGTTTGATCGACGGCCGACGCTCTGTTCGCCGCTATCAGTGCAGTGTGTATTGCTGTAATCTGACTTTCTGTTTACCGGCCACAAGTTTACCGGCCACAAGTTCGGCCTAATAAACAGTTTCATTTTGGACCTACCGACTTCTACCTTCGTCGACGTCACGACCACGTGACATCTGGTGGAGGTGCTGGGTAGTCGGTAGCCACGACGATCCATTTATTTCCGCAAGTCGACGTTGGGAACGGCCCCCAGGAGGTCCATCCCGATCTGCTGGAACGGTCGCCGAGGAGGCTCGATCGGCTGAAGGAAGCCTGCTGGTCTAGTGGGCGGTGTCTTCCGTCGCTGACAGTCTCGGCACGTCTTTACGTAGCGGGCGACATCGGTGGCAAGGCGCGGCCAGAAGTACTTTTCCTGTACCCTTGCGAGCGTGCGGGAAAGTCCGAGGTGTCCGGCCGCCGGGTCGTCGTGTAGTGCCTGGAGGACTTCTGGTCGTAGTGCTGCAGGCATTACGAGAAGGTAGTCGGCTCGAAGTGGCGAGAAATTCTTCTTTATGACAACGCCGTTTCGCAAGGAAAACGACGCGAGTCCTCGCTTGAATGCCTTTGGAACAATGGCGGTCTTGCCTTCGAGATACTCCACAAGGCCCCTGAGTTCCGGGTCGGCTCGCTGTCGTTCGGCGAAGTCGTCGGCACTTATAGTTCCCAAGAAGAAGTCATCCTCCTGGTCATCCTGCGGCGGCGGGTCGACGGGGGCACGAGACAAGCAGTCGGCGTCAGAGTGTTTTCGTCCGGACTTGTAAACGACGGTGACGTCGAATTCTTGAAGCCTTAGACTCCATCTTGCGAGGCGACCTGAAGGGTCCTTCAAGTTAGCTAGCCAACACAAGGCGTGGTGGTCGCTCACAACTTTGAAGGGCCTCCCGTAGAGGTAGGGGCGAAACTTTGACGTAGCCCAGATGATGGCGAGGCACTCCCGTACAAAGTGCTTCGACGTCTAGGCGCTCTGGACTACGAGGTTGTCCCGGACGGCATTACGAACTCTCAACAGCGCCGTGCGCGACCTGAAGTCGTCCATGTCGTGCGTCTCAAACCGTATTACGCGCGTTAGCGGAAACCTGAGGACTGCACTTATTGGTTTTTTATTGTACTTTCTTGCTGTATTGTTGTTATTTATTGTTGCATGCATTTTTTCCCCCGTGTTCTGTTTTAAGCATCGGGACGATGCTTTTTCAGAAGGGGGGCATTGCCACGCGCGTTTCTAATTTTCACAGTTGCTGTATTCGATTTCCGCCCACAAAGATTATCAGCAGTACTCGGCGCAGACCGCGCCTTATTGTTCCAGAAGCTTCTCGCTTGTAGTAGATCGTTCTGTTAAGATTGCACGCAAGACGCTAACACTCAAGATTATTCCAGAGCTTGCGCGACGACTACTGATAAGGCCAGAATGTTCGACGCGTGCGTTATAAAAGCCGGCGCGTTCCAACGATGTTCAGTTTGATCGACGGCCGACGCTCTGTTCGCCGCTATCAGTGCAGTGTGTATTGCTGTAATCTGACTTTCTGTTTACCGGCCACAAGTTTACCGGCCACAAGTTCGGCCTAATAAACAGTTTCATTTTGGACCTACCGACTTCTACCTTCGTCGACGTCACGACCACGTGACATATGCTAGTTAACTTGTACAGTAATCATTGATCATTGCGTTTCAACTTAAAGTACGGCTCTGAGGTTGCGTTGCATTTGGACTCAATATCAGCCACGACGTCGACCGATGGTCATCGCTGCAGAAAAATCGTTGCGGAACTTCACTTAAGAGCTTCGCTGTAGAAGTGCGAACGTGCGTATAACACGTACACACGCACAAAATACACTAATGCTTGAGTACTGGGATATCTACGGAGTCTAATCAAACCTGAGATGGTACTTCCGACGTCCATGGTGCGTGTCGGAAGCGCCACTCAAACGCTCGACGCTCAAAAGAGCACAACGTTGTCGAAGCCGCCAGAGTTTCATTTCGAACGAGCGAACCGATGCCGTGCCACATCTCGCGTCGGCGAGTGTGCTGTGAGCTGTATGTGGTCAAACACGAATACGACAACAACGATACACGACTTTCTCTCGTATACTCAATTACTGAGTGAAAAGGTTGCTACGTGAACAAGCTTATCTCCGACCGAGTACACGTGTTATAGATAGGATCATCCGAGAGATCAGGCCGCTGAAAAAGAAATGAAGATCCCAGGGACAGACTACGCGGACGTTGCTTTGCAGGTTGGCGTCGCCGACACGGCGTCAGCATCGCTCAGCCGAACGTAAGGGGGGGGTCAGTGGTGCGTGGACTCGCATAGCCGTCGCTGAAGCTGCCGCAGCAGCCGCGGCACCGCCAGTATTACACGCATCAACGGTCATGTGGGCTGTGCGTGAAAAGGAAGGAGGTGGGGTGGGGAGGGGGGGGTGCATTTGGAGACACACCGAAGCCGGCCACGCACGCACCCCACCCGCTAGTGTGTGTCTCTCTCTCCTTCATCTCAGCTTTGTACGATTCTCTCTCGCTCTCTCTTTCTATCTGGACAGTGCGCACGGATCGCCACACCGACCCGCTCCAAGTGGCCAATGAATGACAATGAGTCGTCATCGGCCTGGCTGCCTCGCACGTAGAGTCACTACGGGCGACTTTTGCATTTGACGCCCTTTGTGGGCGCAGCGCCGCCCAGAAGGGCAACACTCTTAAAAGGCCCCTAAACAGCCACTAAAAATCACAGCATATCCCCACGGAGTGAATGATGATGAGTGGGCGAAGCTCCGGAGGTTCATCGGTAAACCGTGAATCGTCCGTGAATTTTCGCCCAGTACATCCATCAAAGACGTGACAAACTTTATGGTCCTTATGGCTTTATGGCTTTATGGTCGGTGAAATGGAGGGAGAGCGGTTCCTGGATGGGTCGTAGTGGAAAGTTTGCAAAGACGAGATCGATGCAGGTTCCTCGGATGGTGGTTGGTTGCATGTGGTCAAACGATATGCATGTGAGACCATATCGCGATGCCATGTGTTGTATGGCATCGCGATCGTCATCGTCATCAGCGTCATCGTTATGACGCATAGTGGGTACATTCCATGTGCTGTGCCGTGATGGCAGCGTCATCGTCATCGCACAGGGGTGGCTACTACGACGACGACAACGACGCAGGACGACGCCGGACTAGCCTATGCCCTAAGGAGCTTCGCCCCTAAAATATCAAAAACGAGCGCGTTATCCTCTCCTGGCGTTTCCCGTCTTTGCAACACAATTCGTGACGACAGCAGTTTGCTCACGTGACGTCAGGGTAAAATAAGCTCTCGATTGGTCGATATACGAGACATATATGTTGTGAATCGTCTCCTACCTTGCTTTGCCATGCAGTCGCATGCCCGTTCTGTCTTGTCTCGCGTGACTATCGTGCGCGATAAACTAATTTCACTTCGTTTTGTTCATTTGCGACTGCGCAAGCGGAGATGACAGCGTGTAGTCGAAAAGCGTGAAATCTTGACTGGCTCAACGCGTGGTGCTAACATTACACGTGTTTTATGAAGAAATAAGTGGTGAGGAGGAGATAGCGCTTGCAGATAGGTCAATGAAGGCGAGGAAGAAACTGCTGTCTCCCCTTTGAACTGTGGTTTAGGGGCCACTTAAAGTCAGAAGCCACATGCCCAACGGCGCGGCTTGGCATCTTTGACCACGGCCGGTCGGGAGGCGCGCTCCTCCAGACCGGCTGTGCTTTGACTCGATCCACTACAAGCTCCAAGAGTGCTACAAGTGCATCTAGCGGTATTCCCAGATCATGAATGGCGGTTTACCAGTGTCCCCCGAGTGAAAAGCGTATAACATCCGCATCTTACCAGTATTTACCTACAGGTCAGAGAGGTGGACGCTTACGAAAAACGTTAAAATTAAATTGAGGACGACGTAGCCAGCCCAAGGAAAATGATAGGTGTAACCTTAAAGGACAATAAGAGACCAGAGTGGGTCGGGGAACGAAAGCGTCTTGAGGACATCGTAGTCGAAATAGAAAGGAAGAAATGGGCATGGGCCAGGGACGTGCAGCGAGGAGGCAAGATAAGAGCTGGTCATTAACAGCAACAGACTGGATTCCAAGAGGCCCAAGGGGAGGCAGAGAGTTAAATGGGCAGATGGAATTAAGAAGCTTGTGGGTCAAATGAGCACGTGGTATCAAGAAGTTTGCGGGAACAACGTGGCAGCAGCATGCACAGGACCGGTTTGATTGGAGAAACGTGCGTGGGAGAGGCCTTTGCCCAGCAGTGGGCGTGGTCAGGCTGATGACGATGACTACAAGCTATAGGCGACCAGAAACCAAAGACTTATGTTACGGAATTCTTCATGTCCGCACGCGCGTCGTTCCCTTTAATGTTCAGATCGCAGCCTTTATACTGTGTGTGCTTTGTCTTCAGGGGCGGCGCTATGGCTACAGGGGGGCTGGAGCCCCCCCAGAATTTTCGCCTGCCCCCTCCCCCCCCCCCCCCCCCCTACGCGCCCCAAGAGCAAACATAGTCAAAAGAGAATGCAAGAGTTACCCGTCTTCCTGCCCCCCCCAGGACGAACTCACATATCGTGGGTGAACCCCCCCCCCCCCCCCCCCCACCTCAATGTACAAATGCTGGCGCCGCCCCTGACTGTCCTTGCAGTTCGAGCAGAGAAATGATTTTCTCCCGCTCAGCCATTTACTGTATCTAGCTCTCTCTCTTGCAGTAACGCTGCTGTAATATCGTAGCGCATCCTGTCAGGAAGCGCTTTTGTAGCATATCTGTGAACGCGGAAGGCATCGGAACTGAGTTGCGACGCAGTGACTTGACCAACCATGTGGCCACAGCGCCTATTCTGATCATCGTCTGGATAGAATCCCAAAGTATGCTATGCATTGTTTCGGGCGCTCCAATCGTTATTCGTGCTCTCTTTTCTTCTCTTTAACGACGCGCACAGCAATACGGTTCGATGGCACCTATGAAAACTACGTTCAAACCACGGGCGTTATGAAAGTGTGGTAGTTTTGTTTGGTCGTTCTTTTTTACCAGGTATTTGCCGGAAACACGTCATTGTGAATTTCGTGCGTTCATACTGCGACACTCCAGTTGTCGGACAGGTAGTAATGTTAATATTCATGCAAGTTAATGAGGTCTGTGACCACAGCAGGGACGTAGGCAGAAATTTTAGCAGGGACGTAGGCAGGCACCTCCTTGATCTGAAGATAAAGGAGTGGAGGGGGGGGGGGGTGCAGGCAGATGTGGTCGATGGTCATTTTTGTGCTCTGTATCCCATGGCGAAAACAAATTTCGGGGTGTCACGGGCTTGGTGTGCCACCTCCTGGCTACGCCACTGGACCACAGTGACTGTTCGAGTTGGAGCGCGTCATCAGGAATACTATGCGTCCAGTAAATCTACTCTCGACATTGCTGCGACATTCCCCAATTTTACTTGTCAGATCAACAAGAGAGAGAGAGAGAAACGAAGAGGAAAGGCAGGGAGGTTAACCAAGCTTTTGCTCGGTTGGCTACCCTACACGTGGGGTGGGGGAAAGGGGGGAATAACAGAAAGGAAAGGATAGAGAAGAAAGAAAGCACTCTTGTGCTTCTTGAGGACCACGGGACTTCGCGAGCGCCTGTGAACGAACAGCGCGAGTTCGTGTTGTGTAGTGTCAAGTTAACTGTTCATCTGTCAGATCAACAAAAGGCCTGTGCAGCTTACGGTAATTCAGCGATGATGAAACGGTCTGAAATATATTGAAATCTTGGGTTAATTTTTTTTATATTGATATGATGTGAAAGGAGATGTTGGCATACAAATAAAGAGCCGGCTACTCCTCAGCTCTTGAGTAGATCGAGCATACAACTTAAGAAATAACATAGCGTACTTTGTCGGTGTTAGTCTCATAAGTCTAATGTTAAATGTGCACCAGCCAGACTGGCTTCAGTCCGAAATGTTCACATATGAGCTTTCACATTGTAATGTGTAACAATTCTTTCGCCACAGCGGCTGCTGCATCTCGGTACAGGCGAAATGCTAGAAGCCTGTGTGAGTAGATTTAGGTGCACGTTTAAAAACCCTAGGTGGACTAAATTTGCCGGAAGCCCTCCATTACCAGCGTCTCTCATAATCGCGTATCGTGGTTCCTGGACGTAAAACCCCAGAAACTATTATTAATCTTTTTTTTTCTTTTTTTTGCCACAGTCGGTGTTTTTCAAAAGCCGTGAACTGTTCCCACAACCCGCGGCGGTGCGTGCCAAACCTCAATAAACCTTCAGCACGAGCCCAAATTTCTGCACTAGGACGCTTCGCCGGTCTGCTCACTATCTCCCAACGCGTACGTGTTGCACAGGAAAAGGCGGCTGTGTCCTTCGTGGTCCCTCGCCCGTGCTCGCGAATCCCCCAACCCATTTCCTCGAAGGCAGCGAAGCCATCAATGTGACGCCATAAACACGGCTTTGGAAAGGCGACGAGGTCGTCGAAAAGCACTTCGCGATCACTGGAGCATACAGTAAAAGCGCGCGGAGAGGCGCGAGCAGCGAAATATTCAGTAGCTCGCTTCTCTGACCGCGTCGAAAGAATACGCACGTGGTTGAGGGCGTGTTGCACATAAAGCACATTGCGCGAACACTTCCGGCAGATATCGGGGCAGATGTATTGCAGAGATAGCTGTTCACGTCCAGCTGGGAAGCACGGCGCTTTCGCAAATGTATTTCGTTGATGTTTTCCGGTCTTTTGTCAACGTCGTTACTGTTCTCGTGCCGTCATCCAGTCAGTCGTGCTTGTATTGAATTAAGCTTTTAACACCGAAGCTATTTTAGCAAATTGATCCTTGTATCTCGTATCACGAAAGTTTCTTCACCATTAACGGCTATGTGCCACAGAAATTCAGTGAATCCCACGACTCCCCTTACAAAAAAACTTGTAGCCTGTCTGCAGAAATTCTACAGACCCTGAGTCACCCGTGATGCGGAATGTGTGAAGACAAGTGACAAACTTTCTGTCACCCCCCAGTCACCTCTGAGTAGGCAATTGGTACATCCATTCTGCAGAAAGTCTGCAGAGCGCAGGATGCAGCATGACTGCAGAATGTCTGCGGAACATCTGCAGAACGTCTACAGAAATTCTGTAGCATTTCTGCAGAAAATCCGCAACGTCTTGTCGCGGGTGAACAAAAAGTAATAGCGACCATTTTCATTATCGCAAACAGTCAAGGGACATGCAGCATCGAAGGGTAGAATACCGCCCATACACCCATCAACACGTGCCCACAACATACACGCAACAACAGCCAAGTAAATACCAAACACATAGACCACTCGCGCTTCACAACCTAACACCGACCACCCGGTATATATATAGCCATGTTATCTTGACCTGCCATTCGGTGCCGGTAGGAAAATTCCTATGCTTCAAAATTTTACATTTACACGTTCACAGAATACGTGTAAAATTATGGTAGACATGAGGCAGCCATAAAACACACATATCTTTTAATCTACACCTGCAAAATGTGCAACGCTATTTTAATTAGTGACTTTTAATTATCAGCTGACACGCTGTCGCATACGCCTGCAGGAAAGCTGCAGCCTTTCTGCACATAATCTGCAGACTAGGTCTACATGGGGGGTGACTGGTGGGTGACTGGAGGGTGACTGGCGGGTGACTGAAAGGTGAAACCCATTTAATCATTATTATCGATTGTGTCATGGTCCAAAATATATAGATATATACGCATATAACATATACATGCACACACACACGCACGGGGCACACATTAATAGACCAGTATGCTCGGTGTCTGCAGAAAGTCTGCAGACTAGGTCTGTATGGGGTGACTGATTGGTGACTGATGGGTGACTGAAAGGTGAAACCCATTTAATCATTGTTATCAAATGTGTCATGGTCCAGAATATAAAGATATATACGTATAGGTTATATACATCCACACGCACGCACTCTGGACGCACATTATCAGAAAAGTCTGCTTGCCGTCTGCTCGGCGTCTGCAGAAAATCTGCCGACTAGGTCTGTTTGGGGGGTGACTGGTAGGTGACTGATGGGTGACTGAAAGGTGAAACCCAATTAATCATTGTTATCAAATGTGTCATGGTCCAGAATATATAGATACATACGTATAGGTTATATACATCCACCCGCACGCACTCTGGACGCACATTATCAGGAAAGTCTGCTTGCCGTCTGCTCGGCGTCTGCAGAAAATCTGCCGACTAGGTCTGTTTGGGGGGTGACTGGTAGGTGACTGATGGGTGACTGAAAGGTGAAACCTAATTAATCATTGTTATCGAATGTGTCATGGTCCAGAATATATAGATACATACGTATATGTTATATACATCCACACGCACGCACTCTGGACGCACATTATCAGAAAAGTCTGCTTGCCGTCTGCTCGGCGTCTGCAGAAAATCTGCCGACTAGGTCTGTTTGGGGGGTGACTGGTAGGTGACTGATGGGTGACTGAAAGGTGAAACCCATTTAATCATTGTTATCAAATGTGTCATGGTCCAGAATATAAAGATATATACGTATAGGTTATATACATCCACACGCACGCACTCTGGACGCACATTATCAGAAAAGTCTGCTTGCCGTCTGCTCGGCGTCTGCAGAAAATCTGCCGACTAGGTCTGTTTGGGGGGTGACTGGTAGGTGACTGATGGGTGACTGAAAGGTGAAACCCAATTAATCATTGTTATCAAATGTGTCATGGTCCAGAATATATAGATACATACGTATAGGTTATATACATCCACCCGCACGCACTCTGGACGCACATTATCAGGAAAGTCTGCTTGCCGTCTGCTCGGCGTCTGCAGAAAATCTGCCGACTAGGTCTGTTTGGGGGGTGACTGGTAGGTGACTGATGGGTGACTGAAAGGTGAAACCCAATTAATCATTGTTATCGAATGTGTCATGGTCCAGAATATATAGATACATACGTATATGTTATATACATCCACACGCACGCACTCTGGACGCACATTATCAGAAAAGTCTGCTTGCCGTCTGCTCGACGTCAGCAGAAAATCTGCAGACCAGGTCTACAGAAAGGTCGAGTCTGCAAGAAGGTGACTGGGGTGACTGGTAGGTGACTCGTGGGTGACAGAAAGGTCAAACCCATTTTTGTAAGGGTCAACACTGGTCCACTAAAAATGATGAAAGGCAACAGTTAGCCGAACAACAAATGGCTGCGAAGCCTTTGAGCCATCATCAGAGCATCGCAGTCCTTGTCAAAGACGAGTATAGCGCCGGTGTAGTACCCAGGACGATAAGGCAAAGATGGAGATCCAAACTTGGCTACGACCTCTGTACAGCCTATTTCAAGCCAAGTTAAAGCTCGCTACTGCCATGTTCTGCCTAGATACAGCAATAATAAAGCCTGAGACCGATCGGCTTCGCTGTGTATGGAGCTTTGCACGATTTAATGCAAGCTTTGATTTTCTTTTCTTTTTTTTTTTATCGGTAGCCCCTGTATATACGTTCGTCATAAGCGATAGCTAAGAACGCGTTTTGTTGTCAACCACAAGTTGACCCTTTTACAGCGGCGCCGACTACTCCTCTTCGCAAATACACGAATTAATACGCAGAAACATCAGAAAACACAGAGAACGTTTCGGATACGCCAACGCTGGGCAACGAGACTGGACTGACGGCCACTGTCAAAGCAAACAATATTAGACGATTATTAACCAGAAGATGTGGACGCTGAAAGGCGGCTAGCTTGTTTTGCTACGTACGGTTTTTCAGACATGCACTTTATTAGTGATGAGTTTTTCCTTTGATTTCTTGTGCGTGATTCGCGATCCACCTCTTTCGTTCGTCATCTTCCTGCATCGCCTTTCTCCATTTTCAATCGATGCCGATACCAGCAACAAGTTGCCATTTGAATACTATTTTCCTTATTATTCTGCATTTTCAATTTAAAGAACCGTTTGTGTCCCCTATTTCCCCCTTGTATTCATTATCTGTTGGCTTCACGTGGTTGTAAAACGGAACAGCCCTAGGGCTTCGCAAGAACACTTGGTGAAGTTCGTGAAAACGAAAAATTTTCCAATAGCGGCAGCGAATATATTATTAGCGAACGCCGGAGACCATTCAGAAAAAAAGCTCTCATGGCTAAAAGGCTTCGTTAATCTAGACCTACGATTCAGTGCTTGTCTTGTGTGTTTTCTTTCTTTCCGTCCTGGTTTTTCGTGCGGTTTTCGTACCACTCCTGCTAACTCGCCCTAAATTTATTTTGAAAGAGATGGAGCGTCTCGATCGCTTACGCCTCGTTTTATCCGTTATTCGTCCAGCGCAGTACTTATTAGACGTACACGAAATCCAGCGAACTATACTCCGGAAAATGCGGCATATTGTTTCCAAACTCGAGCATTCCTTCACTTATTTCTTCGCGCTATTCTAAGCGTCGCGATAGGCACGTACTTGCAAGGTTCAATCTGCGTGCAGCTAAAAACATCTTTTTCATCCCACCGTCGGCTTCTGTTTCTTTCTGCTACGACGGTACGAAAAACTGTAAGTAAACAACATCTTAATGAATGTGAACAACCGCGTTTGCCGCTGCACGCCAAACCTCGCTCGCTACTCGCAGTTCGGTGCAGTGGGGGTTTAAAGCACGCCCTTGAACGATACGCAGAGCCACGCCCGAAAGCTAGGCACTCGTTTACTGCGAGACAGTTAAAACAAAAAAGCGACAGTGCGCGCCCGCATATTTAACCTCTGCGTACAACGAAGTCCTGAACAATTAGACGAGCTAACCACGTAGCTCGTTTTAAAAATATGCACGCACGATGCCAACTGCACTGTCGCAGACACGTAGACGACGGTGTGACCCGCCCGAGACAATCTCGGGAAGTTGGAGACAGAGAAAAGTAACTACTTACTGGCTTTACACGCACGAAGGGGGTGTCTAGCATTATAGCGGCTATTTTGGAAGCACCAATTAGGAAGTGTTGTATAGTTGAGCTAAAACGGGTTCTGAAGCACTGGGCATTGTTTTCGCTCGAAAATAACAATGTACTTTAACAGAAGGCGGAGCTCAGGTCACTTTTTTTTTTTTAACACGTGATTACTGGAACGTGTTGGCTCTCTTGAGTTGCACCGGCTGCTACTTTTCGCTTTAAAATAACACATCATAAAAAAAAAAGGGGGGGGGGGGAGAAGTTTACACTGGCCGTGTAAAGCTTAAGAAACAGCGAAGATGGTCCATCTTAGAGGGGCTTAACGCGGCCTTCTTGGCTGATGCTAGGTCTTTCCTGAGCGTAGACAAAGTAGAGTCGAACAGCGTGTCACAGACCATGCAAGAGTGTCCGAACTCCAGCGTCAGAACTAACGTGCAAAGCTGGCTGTGGCACCCCCCGGTAGAAGCGCGGGCCTTTCATCGCTCGTACTCGGCTCGCGCCACGTCGAGAAACTCGGCGCGGCGGCTGCGCGGAGTGTCACCGTCGGTGGGCGCGGTTGATAAGCAACGGCGCGCAGTATTTTTTCGCGGACACCCGACGTTTTACCTCGAGCTTTAAGAGCTGCACTCTTAAAAAGCGCTCGAAGATACGGATACTTGAAGTGCAAGCGCGTAAAAACACAGGGACTTAGGGAGAGAGGGACAAGCGTATTTCAAGTATCGCGGATCACGAACACGCTAAATCAGCCGTTCCGAGAAGGTACGGAGCCGACATGGTGCCGCTGTTAGTTCAAAGCGACACCGATTTTGAAGACATGTTTAAATTGCGCGGTTAAGGCAACACGTTAGAAACATAGAACACACACGAAGTGCGAACTTCCAACTGTGTTTATTTCTTGAAGGAACAGCATTTATAAAAGTTGACAGATGGTCACACTAGGATCCCTCCGGGAATGTAACGCGCACGTGGTCTTGACACATTTTCGCAGACTGTAAGATTACCGGTGTTATTGCTCCCCGTCAACTTTTATAAATATTAATAATAATATCTGGGGTTTAACGTCTCTAAAACCACCACATGATTATGAGAGACGCCTGTAGTGGAGGGCTCCGGAAATTTCGACTACCTGGGGTTCTTTAACGTGCACCTAAATCTAAGCATACATGGCAGCATTTTCCGCCTCAATCGAAAATGCGGACGCCGCGGACTTTTATAAATGTTGTACCTTCAAGAAATAAACGCAGTTGGCAAGTCTGCGCTTCGTGTGTGTGCGTGTTCTATGTGTCTAAAGTGTCGTCTTCTTCACGCAGTTTAAACATGTCCTCAAAGTCGATGAACCAACTAGCCATACAGCATGCCTCACACCGATTCTCGTGTTTATTGCGATTTTCGTGCCCACCAACTTGCCCAGCTGTGCATCCCTATACACGCACTCCCGTATAACTTAAGGTGGTGGTTCCACTGTCGCCATCTTGCCATTAGTTACTCTAGAGGAATTAGATGGCGCCACTAAGTCAGGAATGGAAGGACAACGCTTCGGAGGTCAAACTCCCGAACTTGTGCTGGTGCGCCACTCTGGTTGAGGAGGGGGCGCGAAGCGTGGTGTCACGGTTCGGTGAAATTAGGCATTCAGCAAGAGCTTTTTTTTTCTTCTCCCCTTCAGCAGCGCTCTCTCTCCTTCTAAGACCCTCACTCACTGGTCCCCGTCGCATTTTAGTACTCGTCCTCACTCTCGCTCAATACCCCCCCCCCCTCCTACTCATGCTGCCTCTAACCTGCAGGCCAGCGCAGTGGATGCTATGCCACATCTCCTTCTTCCCAGGAAAGGATTGCTCGGTCTACAGACTTTCTGGAAACACTTGTCCCCCCCCCCCCCCCCCTCCCCCCCCCCCCCCCCCCAATGCAATTAGACTGCGTGCTGGTGGAAAGCGGTCTCACGCTCGAGCTGCGTTTACATCAATGTGACAGAATGCAACGGTAGCGCGTCACCTTTCCTAGCGCATCAAAAGTAATTCGATGCGCCGCCGCTTACATGGAGAGCATGAACTCTCCCGAAAGGCTCTCGCTTTCTGCTCCCGCAGGTATCATGTAGCAACCGAAGGGTGCACTCGAACCCGACATGACAGCGGACTGGCGTTCCCCTTCTTGTGGAAGGTGGCCCGTGAGTCGACTTACCCCTCGAAATCCACAGATGCCTGGCGAAATCCACACCGATGCGCCTTCCTAGCGCATTACCCCCGTTTAGATGGATGCGATGTGCCAGTTGTCGCATTCATGTGCACGTGGTGCGTGCCACGCCGGCTTACGGCTAACTGTCAACGCAGGCGTATCCTTACCGTGGGAAGACGAACTGCACCACGCTCCCAACCACCGTGGAGACGGCGTACTGGTCTTTTGATGAATGAATAAATGTCAGTCTATCGCCCCAGCTGGCAGGCGAGTTACTGGCAGTCGCATCGAGCTGGCAGGCTATCATCTCGCTTACGTGAATGTGACAGTAGCGCATTTGCTCTGCAAGTGCGTTTCGGAAAGACAATGCGACGCCGTTTTCAGGATCCCTCGTCGTCTTCTGGGCGAGTTGGTTGATGTCAAATGGATACATGCGCTTAGCCATGCGTCCAGCACGGGAGACAGAAATTAGCACTTTTTTTCTCCTTCATGAGCAACTCTATATAAAGGTATACATATTAGCGCGAACAAAGAAACAAAGGCTAAAGAAAGAAGTGGGAGGAAGCAGAAAGGTCTCAGCACCCGGCCTTTCTGCTTCCTCCCACTTTTTCTCGTGATTTACGGCCTGTGATTAGACCAGGACTGGCAAAAACATCCCTGTCCGACGCATCAGTGCAATGCGTCTTCCCAGCAAATTGCCATAGTTCGTATGAATGCGATGCGCATTTGTGGCATTCGTGTAAGCGAGTTTTATGAATAACGATACCACTATAGTTGTTATAAACTTATCGTTTTCATAAACGCTTCCCTTCCTGTCCGGCTACCAGGCGCAAGCCCAAGTTCAGCCACGTCCGCTCGTCAGCCTTGCGGCTCACGCTGCGAGTCTACGACCCGCTATCCTCAGACATCGCCAGTTCTAAATAGGCAGACTTACGAAAGACGTTGAGTTGTTAGCCGCTGCTGCATTTCCGCAGCGTTTCTCCTTGAGGCATAAGCGGCGAGCTGAGCAAAGATAGAGAGAGAAGATGTTAGGTAGCGAGCACGACATGCACTGCGCGGATTACGAGGAGCAGCTGTTGATTTCTGCCGCCAGTGCAGCAACACAAGCCTAGAGGCATGCGCCTAAGATTCCCGGCCGTATAGGCTACCCATTGAATGCCACTGTGTTCCGACAGCTAAGGCCTGGTGTGGTTTACTGAATAATTAAAAAAACGTAGGAGGCTTACTATTTAGGGCGGAAACATACAAAATCGAGCGCCAGAAGATATATAGACCATTCGGAAAATCCCGATGAATAGTGCACCCGCACATGCCACAGGGTGACACGCAAAATGTTGCGCAAAACACGATCGCAGTTCTTAGGCCGTTACGTGGAACAGCTGTCAAAATGTGCGCACGATAGAAGCGGGAGCGGATGCAGGGTAACCACTTGTTGCATGTTGTTCTAAATTGACAGTGAAAAAAACCAGCAACAAGTCGCCTACCTGGGGTAGCGATCCTTAGATTGAGCGGTGTAAACCTTTACTGCATAGGAAATATGAATTGGTTTCACCACTGCGGTTGCCTTGACTTGGCTTTTCCGGTAAAGGGTATTGTATATATTCGTGCGCGGTTCTCGTCTACCATTACATATGTTCGCCTGCCCTACTTTGCACCCCACCCTCCTTCCCACATGAGGGAACATAGTCAGAACACAGCGCATAAATTCCCCTCCTTCCTGTTGTCCTGAAGGAACTCACTTGTCGAGGGTGCTCCCCACTAAAAAAAAAAAAAAAAAAAAAAAAAAAAAAAAAAGAGGAAGAAAAGAAGGAAAGGATTCTAGCGCCGCCCTGCTATCCCTGCCGCGAAGTATCTTCCTTACACCATGCCCTGCAGTCAGCAGAAGTTCATGCCGCTTCGTTATTACTGGCTGAAATTTGCAAGAACCCAGGCTGTGTTCCTGCAGTCAGCAACGCAACAAATACTCTTTGGCTCCTTGGTTTATTGAAACCAATAACGGATATTCACAGCCGACTTCAAGGGAAGAGTTCGCAAGCGCCCGTGTCCTTTAGGAGCGAGCTTGATGTACTGATGGGGGAACGCCTTCATGTGGTACTCCTGAACATTTGGGGCGCACGGAAATATGCTCACGGGTGTTCCTGCGTTGCACTGCCATGGAAATGCGCCTGCCGTATGTGGAAATCGAACCCGCGTCCTCGAGCTTGTAGCCTAATCTAGCAAGTTCAGAGCACAGCAAGCGCGGTTGACCGTGATGGGTTACTTTCGCGACACGCACTCCTGCTGCGCCGTAGTTCGGCTGGCCCACATTTGGTTTGTTTGGTTCGTAGCGATGAGACAAAGGAACACTCAGCAAGTACAAAACAGTTTTGATGTCATTCCTTTATGTGTCCCTCGTCCCGTATTCATGCTATTTATTGCAAAGGGCTCATACCAACAAGCCCAGCCAACTTCACTTCTGGCAAACTGCATTTTTTGTAAAAAAAAGAAAAAAAAGAAAATGTAAGGTGGTATTCAAAACATACTTCACCCACGCACGTGTACTTAGTTCGCTTGTATCGCACACGCGCTGTCCGTGTTTCTGCTTTCTTTTGTCTGTCGTTGCTCACCCCTCCACACACAAGGGACGTTCCAAGGATACGGCTTTCCTTTTCACCTGGCGACCCTCACCCCAACCTCTCCGAGGATTGCACACTTGCTTTCACGCTGTCCCGCGCAGCCCACGAAACGCTGGGGGTAGGCAAAAAAAAAAAAAAAAAAAAGAAAGGATGGGCTCAAGCAGCATGCGGTGGGGGGCTAGTTGGGTGGGGACAGATGGGGGTAGGGTGGCTAGAATCCTAATGGGGGGTGCACGGTTTGAAGCTAGAAAAGACATTCTTCCCTGAGGTAAAATGTTTTCGCACGCCACCTTCGGGAAGACGGGGAGCTTTCCAATTCAGCGCTTTCGTTATGTCCGTCTAGATGGCGCCAAGGGAAGATTTTCGTTGTAGTGATAAAAATAATGTAGATTTCTCAGTGGTCTTGCAGTATCTGTGTGGGATTCGCGTGTATAGTTATATCAGGAGACCGGAACTGTTGTATATTAAGCAATGCATGCTGAGATGTCAGCGCAGTTTGAAGAATATTGCGATTTTGTTGCTGTTTGCGGCACGATAAATTAAGACAATTTACACGCTCCGTTTCTCATTTCTGCTAGCTTTATTGAAAAACGCTACGTTGAGGAAATAGATTGGGGGCTCTAGTTCCTCTATGTGGAAATTCAGCCACAGAACTTCAGTAGCTTTCCACAAAAATGGGCCAAGGTAGGTCCCTATATTGAAAATATTGCCAAATTCAAATCACTATAATTAAAAAAGTAAAGCCCGTACATCAATGAAATTAAGGATTCCGATGAGAAATGTTATCTTCTATATGGTCTCCGAAAATTAACTCTCTCGGGCGCGTAGTTAGCGGACCGTCTACAGCGAAAGTTACTAAATTTGGCTGTTTTCAAAAAGCTAAGCAACAATAAAGCAGCAGTCCTACATCAATTTGCTACGTTGAGGAAATAGATAAATATGTCTTGAAAGTGCTGTGCAAGCAACAGTGCTGTAACTGTTGCACATTTCTCAAAAAATGGTCACTGCTGAGGCATAGTCAGCCAAAACCATGTAGATAGCGCTTATTTTTGGTTATTCATCTCAAAATTCTAAAAGTTGACTTGTTTTTAATGGATATATTTGAAATGTACAAATATCAAGCTTTTCAATGATATATATTTCAACTATGTAAAACAAGGAGAACAGCCGCCGCGTCAGCTGGAAAAGTGACGAAAACTGTGCTTTCGTGCCGCCGGAGTGAGACCGCCGCCTTAAGCCTAGATAACAACACCTGGAAACGAGCCACCATTTTGCACCGTTCAACAAGCTTCGAGGACAAAGTGGGAACGCCCATCTCCCCCTCTCTTTATTCTTTTTTTTCAATGCTCCGTGAGCGGTGCAAAACACAAAACTTCAAAACAAAGCGGCGAACGGTATAGACCGGCTTCGTCCCTGACTTTCTTTTCCAACAGCTAAGGCGACCACCGCGAGAAGTAGAATAAAGGCGTCGCCCCGAGGGCATCGAACAACAATAACCGGCGACGATCGTTACCCGCCCTATTGGTTCCCTACCGTTGCTCGTACAGTGTTCGGTGGGCTGGGCGCAATCTCGGCGTCCAAGGGGAGGCCGGCAGTGAGAGCGCGCCTGTATTCCGTTGTGCGCACACGCGAACCGACTCGGTTACGCCACTCGATCACGATAAGTGGCGCGGCCCGAGGTTCCTTCTCTTCCGCAGCGCCCAGCACTCATTTATTCCCGGCTCGCAGTTGCGTGCACTGTCGCAACTGAAGCGTCTCCCTCGCGGGCTGTCCCCCTTCAAGAGGGATGTTTCTATTGCGAATGTCGGTGATGGAGACAGAGTCGCATAAAATTGTAGACATCAAAACGTAGAGCGTCTCTCTACCCGCTCGCTCTAGCGTGCGAGTCGCTTGAAAGATTTTTTTTTATATATATTTCTTGCATTGCATCTGATAAGGAAGTTTCAAACACTTCTTGCAGCGCGTGCGTCCCTATTGCGTGGAATCTCATGTTGAAACTTAAAACCGGTCCACACTGCAGTGTCGCCAGGACGCTTCACAAAAGTTCGGTTCCCTCATAAAAATACCTCTTTTTTTTTTAATCCCTATAACGTTCGGTAACTCAAACCTATGCTTTTATCGAGTATCATCGACCGACTTACTGCAGAACAGACTACCAGTCTACGGAACGACAGGCTACATAAGTGAGACTTTTTGCGGTATTGAAGAGAGAGAAATAGATGAAAAGGTAAGCCAGGGAGGTTAAACCTGGTACTAGTAACCGGTTTGCTACCCTGCACAGGGGTGGGGAAGTAATGTGTGTATATATGTATATATATATATATATATATATATATATATATATATATATATATATATATATATATATATATATATACTCATTCCCTGACGAAGGGAGGACCCCTCCCGAAACTGTTGGGAACTAAACAAATATTTATATCCTTGTTGACAACGCCTCCGTTGACCCATGTGTATATATATATATGTATATATATATATATATATATATATATATATATATATATATATATATATATATATATATATATATATATATATATATATCATGCACATCAAAGGCAGAGCATTCCAATCGGAGCCGTTCTGACAGACCGGTTTAACGCTGCAGTAGCAGTAAAAAGCGCCTTGTCCCGTGTTCTTCTAAAGTCTCCGTTCCCTTTAGCGCTTCACCACCATGATGAGTAAAAAAATAAGTTTGTGGATAATCACTAGTGTGCCCGAATTGACTTTAAATGGCTATCCACTCGAAGCCAACACATGTAAATCAGCAGACTCTCTAACACGCCATAAGAGGCATATAATTTTCCCTTGTAAGTTTCCTCCAAACCACGGCACTCAAGTTGCCTTAAAGAACGGGTGTTTTCCAGCAATCACGAAAGGTAGTATACTTTAGCTACACAGAGTATCTACGTAGTTTGTGTCACCTAAGGCGGAGATTCTAAACAAAGGGATGTCGTTTGACACCCATAAACGACGGTGTATTTTTTCCGTCTAGCTCGCGCCGACGTAAGTTGTGTAAACTGTCGGCCAAATTGAGTCACACCGCGACGAGAAGGGTGTCGTCCGTAACGCCGGAAAATGAGGAGGGGCGTTCTCCTTTGCGCACGCTCTGTGAGTCGGAATTCGTCGCATCCTTCGGGAGGAGAAGGAATCTCGAAATGCCGCCGCCGCCGGGCAGGATGCATCCCAACAGCGCCACACGGCCCGGTTTCTCCTCGCTTCGGGAAGCGTTTCACAAGCGTCAGATGTAGGCCGGGATACGCGGAACGACAGAACGCGCTATAGTCGCACAGCGATGAATTTTTCATATTCCCCCCTTCCCCCCTCCCCCCCCAAAAAAAAGAGAGAATATCACAAACGAAAAAGCAGGGAAAAAAAAACACAACGGAAAATTAATGTAGCCACGTGAAAAAAAAAAAAATGCGATGGACGATTCAACCACATCCGCTATACCGCTGGAAGTTTACGAATAGCTGTTCAAAGAATAAGAGAAAATCACTTATAAGTGCGGAGCAGTTGGGGGGGGGGGGGAGGGGGGGGCAGGCTGTCGTATTCTTTCGTATTCTTTCGTATGCTGTCGTCGTCGCTTGGCGTAACGCAGGCTAAAATCACAAATAGAATAGCCAGCTGTAGCATATTGAGCGCGCCCTCGCACCAAAGAGAAGTCTTCTTCCTCTTGTTCTTTGAGCGCCTTGATGATGTTATTAGGTGCGGACCTTACTACTATGGCTAGGAAAACACGACAACACAAGCCACGTATGAAAATTGAAAGAGGAAGCAAGCGAGAAATATAAAGGGAGAGAAAAAAAGGAAAAAAAAAAAGATGAGAAGAAAAACAGAAATAACGAGGAAAAAAAAACTAAAAAATGGCAAGGAGAACAAGAAAGAAAGAGAGGAGGAAACAAAGAGTTAACCGAAGAGAAACACAGAAAGCTGACCAGCTCCGCACTTCCTTCAAGCTTGGCATCACGAGTGCAAAGCTGCCTTAATTTTTTTTTTTTTTTTTGTCCAGGGCAATTCAAATTATCCGCAAAACATAGTCCCATACTGCTGCTTGAGTAATGGTACTTTCCGATAGTTCCATATATTTTAATGCTTGGTGAAATGACCGCTTTCACACACTTTCTCACACAACATGAGCACTAAGCTGACATGTCGCGTTGCGCGCTGCCTTGCTTTCGCTTGTTCATAAAACAAAACATTCTGGCTAAGTAACGACTCGCAGTACTCGAGCGGCAGGTTGTGAGTTTAGCACAACCCCGTACCTCTTTCTTCGTTTGTATAATTATTACTGAAACAGCGGTCGTTGACTGTACTACTCATGTCGACGTGCGTAATTTTACGCAAGTATTTTACGGGTGTCATGCACGTACTGCGGCAGAAGTACAGGCTACTGGACGAGTTGGAGCTACATGGTAACTGCAGAAAGAAAGATTAATACAGCTTCGCCTTAGTGGTGCCAAGCCTGAAGGAAATGCGGAGCTGGGCAGCCTTCTTTGTTTCTCTTCGGTTATCTTTCTTTCCTCCTCTCTCGCTTTCTTGTTCTCATTTCCAATTATATCTGTGTTTTCCTTTCTCTTCTTATTTCTATATATTTCTTCCTCTGTCTTTATTTGTTTCTTTCTCTTTCTTGCTCTTTCTTTTTTTCTTCCTATTTTTCCTCTCTTTTTATTTAACGCTTGATTCCTATTTTTATTTTTTTTTATTTTTATACGTAGTTTTGCCAGCTTTACGCCAAGCGCACTATTGTTTTTTTTTTTTTTTTGCTGATGATGATAAGTGATCATCATTGAGGCACTCGAAGAACAAGAGGAAGAAAACCACCATGGCGCGAGCGAGCGCTCAATATATGCTACACATGGAGCGTTACGCCAAGCGACAACGACAGCATACGACAGCCCGGCCCCTAGAGTGCTCCGCACATAAAATTTACGGAATTTTCACTCAGCATTTTACACACCCTAGTAGTCGATAAGCAGTTCATCACTGGCAGGTCACATCGGTCAAATCGTGCGACTGGACGAGGCGTTTTGCGATACACACTCGGCTTAGGCTTGGGAGCAGCCTGTGCTCCCCTTTTCTCTGTCACCCAGGGTATACAACCGAAAATCATTCTACTGTGCCGCCATATTGGACATTAGATTTCGATATATATTTCTGCGCGCGTCCGCATTTGCTCATGCATAAATGAGTTATATTTTACGTGCATGCTTACATACAGGGGCGTAGCCAGAATTTTTTTTTTCGAGGGGGGGGGGGGGGGGGGGGTCAACCATACTTTATGTATGTCCGTGCGTGCGTTTGTATGTGTGTGTGTATATATACGCAAGCAAAATTGAAAAATGTCGACGGGGGGTTTCAACACCCCCCCCCCCTCCTGGGCTACGCCACAGCTTACATACATCCCGCCATGGTGGTCTAGTGGTTATGGTGCTCGACTGCTGACCCGCAGGTCGCGGGATCGAATCCCGGCCGCGGCGGCCGCATTTTTCGACGGGGGGCGAGGATGCTCGAGGCCCGTGTGCTTAGATTTAGGTGCACGTTAAAGAACCCCAGGTGGTCGAAATTTCCGGAGCACTCCACTACGGTATATCTATCATAATTGTATCGTGGTTTTGGAGACGTTAAACCCCAAGGTATTATTATTATTATTATTATTATTATTATTATTATTATTATTATTATTATTCATGTTTACGAGTACTCCAATTGATAAACATTTTTCACCCGACGTCACGTAGTCGCTTTTGCGAAACCTTGCAGTAGAGGCCTTCGGTCTCACGCGCAGGGTGGAGTACTGTAACGTAGGGTGCGCTGCACCTAACTGCGACATGCAAATGGCAGAGCGCGTAATGGCGTTGCGTTGCGCCGCCCTTGGCGTGGCTTTACGTGAGACCAGCGAAGGCTGCTCGCCAATGCGCCGCCTTGTTTTCGCCTTCCGCCCGTCGGGCTCACAGTCACGAAACAGCGACGACGACGTGGAGCGAAAAGACAAAAGGGCGGCGAAAATGATCACAGCGAGCACTATCCGTGCGCGAAGTCTAGGCCGGTGAGTATACGACAAAAAAGAAAAAAGAAAAAGAGATCTGGCGTAAGAAGAAGGAAGCCCTCGTGCTGCTGCTGCTGCCACTGCTCAGCGATGCATGCAGCGATGTCGTTGCGCGATTCCGGCGTTGCACGCTTCTCGTGAGCGATCGGTCTTCCCACGCGTGCTGCGCCCAGAAGGTGCAACGCGTGCGAGCGCTGAAAAGGCGCGCGCGCGCGCCAGCGATCACGTGTTTCCGCGACAGGAAAAGGCCGAGCGACGCACGCTCTCGCTAGCACGCGAGAACAGTTCACGCGCGGGTGGTGAGGCCGACCTTATGGCGAGGAAACCGAGATCGCTAATCTGTTATTGTTTCGCGCCGAAAGCTTCGAGTCCCCGATTTTTCCTTTATGGAGCGCAGGCGCGAAGTGGATGAAAGGGAGGAAACCGTCAATTTCTGGGACAGGCCTGCGTACCGATATTGAGGCATTCAGACTGGTAATAGTAATAATATGAGGGGTCTTACGTCCCAAAAACCACGATATGATGACTGGTAATCGTAATAGTATCAGGAGTGTTACGTCCCAAAACCACGATATGATTATGAGAGACGCCGTAGTGGAAGGCTCCGGAAATTTTGACCATCTGGTGTTCGTTAACGTGCACTGACATCGCGCAGCACACGGGCCTCTAGCGTTTCGCCTCCATCGAAGTGCGACCGCCACGGTCGGGATCGAACCCGCGACCTTCGGGTCAGCAGCCGAGAACCCACTGATCCACCGTGGCGGACTTCGGAGACTGGTCTGTTCTAGGCTTCAATTGCGTAACGGAGACCATTGCAACTGAGACACGCGTGAAAGGAACCAGAGGCCGAACGCGAGTGCCGGATTTGGTGGTCATGAATCTTCAATCGCGCCCGATTCTGGTTAACGCGACCGCATTTCTTGTCTCTGAAGCCCGTTCTTTTGTCTGAACGTGCTGCGGCTCACGCTGGGCGTCAACCGCAGCAGCGTTCATTTCAGAATACGCGCCATCAGAGCACCAGCGGACTGAACTTCTGGTCCATGTATGTGGGCGTGGGTTCGGATCCCACTCCTGACACCACGCGTGTCTAACAGAAACAGGCAGTCGTTGTGGCTAGAGGCTGCACCAACCAAAAGAGAGCAGGCGGTTTATTTCGAGCATTTTTAAAGCGAGCGATATGAAAAGGGGAGAAAAGGAACAGAAGAAGGAGAGACTAAGTGTGACGTTACAGTCGCACTGATAAACTGCAACCTGATACAACAAAAGTCTAACAAATTTGAAGAACGGCACTTAGTTTTGCTATACAACAATAGAAACATAACACGCAAAGTGTCAATGTGCACGTTTAGTTCCACACACACATTTAGTTACACATAACAGAATACTGGTATACTACCAATTTAGCACATTGCTGAAAAGCATTCTATATCAGGCGGGCTCATTCCCAAGTAAGACGGCCACTCGATGCACGCAGTAGCAGAGGAAACAGCAGAATAGAAACACTCCAAACAATGCCACGTGCATCGCCCTCTCTTCGACCGCGAACCTAGTAGTTCCCGTCCATCACGCGAACAGCGCGTAGCTAGTGGCGGCAGATTTTCCCGATTACGGCGCGGCTCGCGCTTCGGAGTAAGAAAGCGTGGCGCACCGCCGCCGGCCCGCTTCCCGAACGTCAAACAAAAGAGAATACGCGCCTGGTCCGGCAGTTCCTCGTTTCTCCTCTCGTTTGTTGGTGGCCAGCAACCCGCGCCGCTTGTCAGCTGGATAACGCCTTCGAAGCTACAGTAAGAGCGTGGTACTACCGCGTGTGTGCTTGTTTAGCGCACCCGCTATTTATTGGCTTTGTGTACAATAGTATTCGGGGGGCAGCGTCGCTTTGTGTCTTGGTCCCTTTTCTTTGTGCTGAATAGGCGAGGGCTTAGTGCTCCAATGCGGCGAGTGATGATTCGTGAAAACTCCGAAGTACCTTCCGCGTTTCGCGTGGCGTTCGCCAGAGGAGGAACTGAACTGCATTGTTAAATTGTTTATCGCGCAAGCCGATTATGGGTTTTTCACAATAGAAACGTACGCGGCCTCTTGCTTTTACTACTGTCCGTGTGATTGGAGAGGCGCAGGTAAGACGTTTCGAGAAAAGTGCTCTCCTGGTCTTCCGCGTTTACGTCGAGCTAACAACGAACGAAAATAGCTGCGAAGGGTCACACGTTGCCCGTGATGTATGCGTCGCGTTGACATTTTATTACATTTTCGAGTTGACTTCGAAAACAAGACAAAAAAAAAAAAGGTGTCCAAAGGGGTGCTAGCAAGGTGCTAGCACTCATATAGTTCGCACGAACTCAATTCCCGTAAATTCCTGCCAATTTCGCGCGATGTAAGCTTACGCTGTCCTTTCAGCAAAACTGAAAGTTGGACGAGTTATAATAATAATAATAATAATATGTGGGGTGTTACGTCCCAAAACCACGATATGATTATGAGGGACGCCGTAGTGGAGGGCTCCGGAAACTTCGACCATCTGGTGTTTTAGATGTGAAGCATCTTATGGCGAAGCTTAATCCGGTGGTGGTGGTGGTGGTGGTGGTTTGCCGCGTGCCCACCCTTACTGCGCATGCGCAAACAGTTAAAAAAACTAAAAATAAAAAACCTCCTCTCCCCCTCTCTCTCCTCTGGTCATCCCTCCCCGCGGCAACCACACCCACACTGCGCATGCGCCTCCCTTCCTCTCTCCCCTCTTGCACTCCCCCCTCTCTCCATCCCAGCCCGCGGCGTCTAACACCCCCTGCGCATGCGCGTCCCCCCCCTCTCTCTCCTCTACGCATCCCTGCCCACGGCGTTCACACACCCACTGCGCATGCGTGTCACCCCCCTCTCTCTCCTCTCCTACGCTCCTCCCTCTCTCGCCTCGCGACGCCGACGCAGGCAGCGTCTGCTAGCGAGTTTCTTGGTTGAAAAAAACCGACTGCTCGCGCTGCACAACCGTTCACTGGCCATCCCGTATATATAGCAATGGATCTTGACCTCCAAGGTGGTGCCGGTGGGAGATTTCTCCTGTGCGTTGTTGAACAATAAAAATTCGCAGCGTGCGCGTTAACTAAAAGCGGAGTGCGGGTCTCTGTGTCCAGTCGGAGTCTTCTGTCTCTCATTACCCATTAGCAGCGATTGGCATGTTCCAGTAGGAAAAACTGCTCCATCACTGCCTGCTTTGCGCCTCCCCAGTTTTCTCTCCTGCGCAACGCTGCGATGAGCGCCAGCGTCAACGCCGCCGCCAGTGTAAGCGTTAGCGCCCGCTGCTTCACATCTACACATGGTTCCCTTTAGCGGGAGATGGTGTAATTTTTTTGACGTGCACTGGCATCGCACAGTATACACGGACCTCTGGCATTTCACCTCCATCGAAATGCGATCGCCGCGGACGGGATCGAACCCGCGACCTTCGGGTCAGCAGCCGAGCACCATAACCACTGCTCCACCACGGCGGACAGTTGGGCGAGTTGGTTATACATTATGGGAAATCAATATGAGATTTGCAATTATATTTTGGGATTTGCAATCAACCTCCACCGTGTGGGAAGGAAAAACGACGGTCAAAAAGCGGGTGTATGCATTGATTTTCGGGTGGCACCGGTACTTAGCGACATTTTTCTAGGCAAAATGAACTGATGCCTGAAAAGAAAGCTTGAGGGGAAGGTGGTTCGTGTCGTCAGATACGTAGATGATTACTTGATTGTGGTGTGCAAATATGAAGTCTCTCTTAATGTAGACAAGAACCGGAAGGCCTTTCAAAACACTGCAATGGGGCTTAAGTGCACCAGAGAGCTACCTTCAGAACACACAATACAGTTCCTACATCTAAAGATTAACTTTGGAAAAAACCACCCTTGCGGGGAGTGCAACTCTAGATATGTCAAACCACTTCTTAAAGGGGCCCTTCAACACTTTTCAAAACCTCATTGTTTTACATATTTTACTAGCGGGCTGTGTAGACTGAAGGCTGAAGAAATTAGTGCAGCAAAAACGGCATTGATAGGGGCACGCATTCCGAAGTTATTCAGCCCAGAAAATTGAAAATACAATAAAATGGACGCCTTCCCTCAACTCGATTTTTGGCGGGGTCACCTGACCACGTTTCCCTCCCTCTGTGACGTCGGGTGACTCGCCAATGAAATGAACTGAAAGCTCTTACGTACCGGAAGCTTGCATGCCATATTGCCCGTTAATTCTAACTATAACGCCGCAATTACATCTAACATTACATTTATCCAATCACAGGCCTGCGCCATCTATCGTCATTTCTGCCCGCAATAGTTCTGGCCACTATAATTCTAACGTATTGAGACGTCGTTGCGAAGGTAAAAAAAAAAAAATGACCACCCAAGCACTCCGTACAAATGGTTAACCAGCGAAGCTGAAATGTGCGGCCCCAGTGTTTAGCAGTGGGTTCAACCCGACGCTGCACTGAAGCCTTCCACAATTATCGTTGCCAGGTTGTGGTCGAACCACAGGCGGTCACAGACGTCGCAGCCGAAGCCAAAGTGCCGCTGGAGAAACTCTCGCCCAAAGCGGGCGTTCGCCCCGGCGAACGCGCTCCCGCAATCACGTCGACGCTGTTCTGCCCGCAACGCCGTTTCTTTGGCGCGCCAGAGGGCGCGCCGTGGTTGGAAGCGTTTGACCTTGCAAGCGTCGTACTGGCGCGCGAGCTTGTCTACGACGCTTAGAACGACGTAACTGATAGTGCAGCCAATGGAGACCGCTCGTGACACAGATGCCGAACGGTTTTTCGTTTCTCCTAGCCATATATACAGCTTTCGCTGTAAAAAATGTTGTGCTTGAAGAGTGAACCGCACGTGCGAAACAAGGCAGCTCGCGAACGCCCCTATAATTTTTTGTAGTTTCAGTGATCTATCTTGTTGCGACGGCGTCTCTGTCAACGCTCTTACATTCAGTTTCTTCAAACAACGGCGCCTGGAGCGTTCCCGGCGCATTTCCTCCAGTACACTGGCGTTCTGCGTATTCTTTCGCGGCGCTGCAGTTTTCAAGCTCAAAAGTTCGGAGAGATTTAGTCTATTCCGCGTTCAGTAAAAAAGTACGCTAAAGAAAAAAGAAATGCATTAATATTATTTGGTTTGATGCAACGCCGCAATTACATCTAACATTACATTTATCCAATCACAGGCCTCCGCCATCTATCGTCATATCTGCCCGCAATAGTTCTGGCGAGCGCCACTACGTGTTGATGCGGTCAGCACCGATGTCAGGGAACTCAGAAATAGTGAAGAAAGGCATCGCTACGTCGAGCCTCAGCGCCGCGATCAGGAAGTCTTGTGCATCAGGCGGGAAAAAGCTTTTCTGAGCAGGTGGGTCACCGTCAGACAGACAGTTTTCCAATTTCTGTAATCACTTCTGTCTGCGAAGGTCTAGTGCGGCAGATTAAGAAGAGAGAAAGATGTGCGAAAAAAAAATAAAAATTAAGAACGGTAAAAAAAAGTGTGCCGTCATGCCTTATAAGCATAGGATGGCGCATGGACTAAAAAAATGTGGCACGTGTTAGTTCACGCCCCGACGGACATAAATAAAGTTCTTCCATACCATACCATACCATACCACGCTACGATGTACGTACAGGTATTCGTTTCAGCGAAGAATAAGTTAGGCAAATTGTGCCCATTGGTGAACTACAAGAAACGTGAAAAAGAAAGGTCTAGCCAGAATAAATGTGGTGCGACGCACAGGGAGGCTTGAATGCCCTGAGCACTATACTCCATCTCAGAAGTACCTTGTAGCACTGTGGAAACTGCAGGGCTCGTTAGCCAATAGGAAAGGCGAAAGCCCCTCAAGACGTGTTCATCCGCGTCGCGTCGTCTGCTCGTTGTCTCTTAGGCGTCGGCTCGCATACCTTGTGGATACGTGCTCCCTGCAGTTAATATAACACGTGAAAAGCTCTTCGGGAACGCCACCTCACCTTTTCTTTGATGTTCAGACACTCAAAAGTACATGGCGCGTTCGCTGGCGTTCGTGAGGAACGCGGTTCTTTATACGGCAGCGTTCATACAGAAGCTTTCACCGGGTTCTTTTTTTTTTTCTTCAAAAACATAAGGCACCATACACTGACCAGAGGGAGCTGCGTTCCTCGCACTACCCCGCCCCATGTTCGCTGACATTTGCCGTTTGGGACACGCAGAAAACAGACGCGCGCACGCGTCCCCCGTGTAGGCCGGTCACAATCCGCCCACTCATGCAGGGAGGGAGACGCGCGCGTTGCGTTCCATTTTGACCAACCCCGTCTCATTACTGCTTTTTTTATCCGCTAGGCTTTGCGTTCTGGCGCTGCAGTCACACAGCAAAACTCGACTGCTTGGCAATGAAGGGAAAGCTACATGGGCGGAGCTTCTACACATGTACTACTACGCGAAGTAGTCCGGTTTGTCATGCGTTCCGTACCGCTGTGGAAAGTGATGGCTGCGCGCGATCAGCGTTTCCTATCAACGCAGACGCCGCTTGGCGTTCGAGATACCCGTAAAAGGCGCGGCTTTCTGACGCGTTCAAAAACGCGTAGTGACAACGAATAAATTAAAACAAAGAATGTTATCTTGCTGGTGTGATCTGCGTCCTGTGTCAAAGAGCAACATCCAAGAAATGAAGGCAGTATTTTTCATATCTCACGTAGAAAATGAGGGCACGATTGTGGGACTACATTCATTGGCGGTAGGATACGTGCGATTTGGCTCTGTAGCCTTCGCTGCATTGCCAAGAAAAGTTGTCCGCCAGTATACAAGGAATTGGTGTTTAGAGAAATTTATTAACAAGAAATTTATTAACACAAAAACTTACGAGCAAAAGCAATGTACTGTAGCCTTCGCTGCATTGCCAAGAAAAGTTGTCCGCCAGTATACAAGGAATTGGTGTTTAGAGAAATTTATTAACAAGAAATTTATTAACACAAAAACTTACGAGCAAAAGCAATGTACTGTCAATGGAGCCAAATACTCGAGTACAACGCTCTCATAGGTTACCTATCAAGACCTCAATGCTTTCTCAATGAAAGCATCCGTTTGCGCCTAATAATATCTTACGCGTTTGAGCCAACCGGCTATAGAACATAACAAAACTAAAATTTCTGAAGTCTTTGCTTAGATGCTTTTAGCTAGCGTCTTCCAAAACAAGTCACCGTTGGATATATATATATATGTCACTAAAGATGCTTTGAAAGAATCCTTCCTTAAACTGCATAATAACACTTCTGCAGACCACAGGAGCGGGATTTAAAGCGGCTCTGCAACACTTTTACAACGATGGGACGGCTTCATTTTTTACAGCACCAAATGCATTTAGCGCTACTAAACTAGCTTCTTTCGGAAAATACTGGATGTTTGAACTACAACGCTCCGCAGATTCAGTCGACGCACTTTCAGTGGCCATCACGTACCGTTGTTGAGTGGAACAGCAAATTATTGGCCCAGAAAACAATATAGACATTCAGGGTGTTTCGCATCGTCAACGCATCACCGGTGCTAATGTTGTGGTGTCATCTGTTCAGTTGACATCAAACCACTTTTACGGCTCGGCACCGCCTTGGTAGTTCTAGGAGCATCTAAACAAACAAGCGATCTAAATAATAGCGAAAAAATATACCAGATGCTTTGCCCTCAGCGTTAGATGAGACTAAGCGATGACAGAATATACCACTTATTTCGTGCTCTCCGGGCAGAGAGCCAGTGAGAAGCACGTATTCGGATGGAAGCGGATGGACTGCGCTCTATGGAGGCTGCCATGTCATCGCGGTTAGAGAGGCTATTACGCTTAGCCAGCTGCAATATTTTAGAAAATGCGAAGTGCATTCATGAAGGGCCTAACGTAACACGTATCGCTGTAACGCGTCATGCAGGAGGCACAGTTAAAACCCTCGCGCCTTGTTGATAATGAAACAATTACACCCGGAACTATATTATGTTCTGCGCAAGGATACTGCCTGTGTACTCGTCGTAGCATTTAAAGTGCTGCAAGGTAGTTGTGAGATGGAGTATAGTATACGGAATACCCTCTATGTTCGGCTAAAAGAACACTCTGGAACCATGAAGACCTGCACGTATGCCAGTCTGCCTTCGTACTGCCACACGTGTGGGTGCACGCCCCTTTTCAGTGATACGACGGTGCTCTTCACACACAATGATCACACGATAAGAGAACTCGGGGAAGCACTCTACATTAAAGACGAGGGAGAGTCATTCGTGAGCCAGACATCCGTATCTTTGCAAGGAAAAGTATTAAACCTCATCAGTATAGTATGTTTGTCTGAATAGCTTTTTTTTTTCTTTTTTTTTTTTTTTTTTTGTCGTCGCGTCTAACTTAACAGGTACGGCCTGCGTGCTACGTTGCGTGCACCGTAACTGTGCTACGTACGGCCTGCGTGCCGGACTGTTGCAGGAGCAGAAGCCCTAGTTAGGCCCCATGGCCTTCTTCAGCTTCTGCTTCCTTTCTGTCGTAAACGGGAGAAATAAACACAATTCGCTTCAATTCAATTCAAAGGTCGAATGTTCGATTTCAGCTGCGGCGATCGCATTTCGATGGAGGAGAAATGCTAGATTCCCGCGTCGTGGACTGGGCGATGTCAACGCACGTTAAGGTACACCAGGTGGTCGAGATTTCCTGAGCCCTCCACTACGACGTGCCTCATAACCATAATGTATTGTGGTTTTGACACGTAAAACCCCATTTATTATTATTATTATTATTATTATTATTATTATTATTATTATTATTATTATTATTATTATTATTATTATTATTATTAAGGAACTAAGCAATTTCAGTTTTATTCTGAGTTAAGCATCGTTTCAACGAGCCCGGCGATGAAACAAAGCAAGAGAAATGCGTAGAGATATGGACATGTCGTATCACTGTTAATCAGGTCTTGGTTAAATGCTGGCTATATCCAGGAAACCAGACGAAGAACTTCCGGTTCCCTGGCTATACCCAGCACTTTAAGCGGGACCCGAATAACAGTGTAGTGAGGCGCGTGCATTCGTTCAAAATAAACGGGCTGCAGGAATACGCGGCCAGGTATTGCAGTCCCACGCGCCAGACTCCCCAAACAGACGCACGCAAAAACGGAGGCTTCACCACTTAGTGAGGAAGACGTTAGGGGGGCATCAGACTGGCAGTAATCGGCGTCGAAAAGCGGGGAACGCGCCGAACCTTCCCCTGGGAAATGCACTGCCGCTGCAGCGCGGAAAAAGAACGTCTAGTGTTGCCTTTTGCTTCGGCTAATGGGTCCAAGAGCGATAATGGCCGAAGATAAGCTAGCGCAGCAAAACGGCAGGGAAGCGGGAGAAATTGAAATGGGTCACCGTGACGGCAGCACGTCGTCTTCGTGCCCGTTCGTTTTCGCGAGCGGATCAGAAACCTTGGCCGGCATCCCTGCGCGCGTGTACGCACGCAAATTAGAGAGCCACGCGCGGAGTCCTGCGAGCATGCAGAAGCTTCTCGGTGCTTCCACGGAAGCCTTTTGCGAGAGCTCACTTTCTCACAAATAGAGCTGCGCGAACCCCTATAAAAAAAAGTAAAAAATATGGAGAAAAAAACACTAGGGTCTTTAGAATTGCGTACCTATGTATTTTCTAATAAAGAACACACGTCCTGACACTTACATATTAATGTTGTGCCTCAGGAATGCGTAGTATTTGCTTTTTTGATCGAATATGTTCAAAATATGAACGCGAACACCAGTTCAAGATGGCTGGGCGTTCAGAAAGAAGTTAAACTTTGGCCGAGAAGCTGAATCGGGTTACCGACAGACAGACAGACGGTCATACAGACCAAAATTTTTGCGTTTAAGTATGCAAAGAATGACTATCGTCTTTAAAACCCTTATCTACGTTTGTCCCGCGACACCCCACCAACCGTTGATCTTTAAACTAGGAAGTACTGGCCAGTTCTCGTGCTCTTTATGTTGAAACTCGGTAGCTCGCGTCGGCAGTAAGGAGAAAAAAGATATCGATGTAGTCTTTGTTTCATTAGTCCTCGTGGGTATAATCCTTAATCTGGGAACACCGACGTCGTCTTGGCTTTCTTTTTGCATGCAGATGGATGTGGGCCAAGCAAGCTATCGCGTCCCGATTCTTTCCTCTTTCTTTTTTTCTTTTTTTTTTTTTACACTTGACATTACTTAGAAAACGCGTTCGGATTGAATATTTAAACTGACTTTTATCTCAACGTTGGCAAATGAAGGAATCCCGGAAGTGCACACCTGTAGACAGAAAAAAAAAAAATAAAAGTCAAGAAGAAAGCGCCTGCTGTAGAGAACCACTCTTACTTTACAAATGATTTGCTTACAAATGAGCTACAAGTGATGTAAATCAATAAGACATACGAGTTCTTGGAATTTCAAGGAAAGGAATATGTGTCTGGACTGTAATTCAATACTATCGCTTTGTCGAAGCAAGACGTTGATTGTAGCAATAGTGGCATGCGTTCATGTGGCAGGAACGCGAAACCCCTAGCAATTTCGCGAAAAAAAAAAAAGGTGTTCGAAGTTGAGAAAGACTTTGTACTTTCCGAAGAAACTACTTCTCGATCTCTGCATAACAAATTCGCTCGATCGGTGACTCAATTCATCGCAACTTGGTGACATATAGCGCAACTTGGTGGTTTCCTTGGTGTCCGTGATGTTGCCTAGTAATGTTATTGTTACTTCTGCGCAGCAGATGTGCTCATGTTTTGCCATATAAGTAGTGTTGCGATCACAAAATAAACTGTTGAAAGCTGCGCTGTGTGTGTGCGTGTGTGTGCCTTCATTTTGTGTTCGTCCTCAGTGCGCTCTTACCGTTCTTTACTTTTGTTTAATTGCCGCGCGGAACAGCGATCGACAAAGCAGCGCCTCAGGACCCCAGCCGAGAGACCGAAATACATATCCCGGATCGAACGGGACGTAACCAGGAAACCGGCGGCCTTCTAGCCCAGGAAGAAAAGCCGTAAAAGCGTAGAGCCATCACTTCGCGTCCGCCAAGATATCCAGGACGCTCGCGTACACGTAGCCGCGGAAGAAGCCGATAATTCAGCGCGGACATTATACAACAGCTCATTGCCCACAGCTGGACGGGGGAGTCCGTTGGAACTCACGAAGCACCACCTGTTTGGCAAGCGCCGGCAAAGTCCGGCGGGCCTGCTGCCAAACGACTGCCGGGGAAGTGGGTTTTGCTGCATAGCAATGTAATGCGCATCGATTCCTCCCTGCAAACGAACGGTATCTGCGAGGTCAGCGTCTTCCGCGGAGAAGCGACCCTTCTGGCCGAACTATACGCCGGCGAGATTTGGCACCGATGCTTCGAGCCAGAGGAATCCTGCAGCCTTGGCCGCGCTTTTGGGAAGCTTCGCGGAGGTTGAATGTTGCGCAGCGCTGTTTTAGTTAAGTACAGCATCTGCGCATGCGCGATTGCCGTGTGCGCGTGTCTATGTGCGTGCTTGTAGTGTGTACTTTCACGACTATCGTCCCAAGGAGGAGGGGAGGCAGGGTCACAGTTGCGGTGCCTGAGGGCACGAGTGTGTGCGTAATGAATAAAAATGGCCACTCCGTCTTCTCGGTCGTTGAAGGCACGCCGCAATAAACGGCCGCGGTGATTCCTCACGGCTTCCGAGAAGCCCAGCTTCTCGCGACTACTGCATACATTTCTGACACGGGCTGGCAACTCTTGGCACGCGGAATCTTGCGACCGATCGCTAGATCTGCACTGTGTGTGCCTGCTTCTCGTTAACGTTAGCAGAAGTCATTAACGTCGGCGGTTAGGCGAGATAGTCTGGCATATGGCAGATGCCAGCTTCACACATGCATAGAGCGCTGATTCCGGGGCCCCTTGAGCCATTTAATTTTTTTTTTTTTATGCTGAAAAAAATGAACTCTAATTTCTCGAGAACGAACTACAAGGAATCGTAATAGCAGACGAATTATTAGCGAAGTTAGCTTAACAATGAGGCGATGTTCTTTATTTGCTTTTCAGATTTCGGTCTTACAGTAGGGACAGGCAATCCGCCGCTGTCTCTAAAGCGAAAAGTACACAATGACTGCATGCCGGCATCTCACACATATGGGGCTGAAACATGGAAAGAGAGAGAGTGAGAGAGAGCTTGAGTGAAAGGCAAGGGAGGTTAACCAGGAGAAAATTATCCGGTTTGCTACTCTGCACTGGGGTGCCAGAAAGGTAGGCAAGGTAAGCAAGGAAACAAAAAAGTAGAGAAAGGGTTAAAATGTAAACAAACTTAACAAAAAAAACTATAGAGATTCATACTGATGTATTACGGCAGCGCGGTAACGAATACAAAGGACAAGAACAGACAGGACACAGCGCATGTCCTGTCTTTTCTTGTCCTTTGTGTTCGTTACCGCGCTGCCGTAATACATCAGTATAAACCCATACCAACTCGCCCACCTAGCCGTTATTCCGGAACTATAGAGAAAATGTTAAGGACCACGCGGCGTGCAATGTAACGGAAAATGGGAGGTTTAACGCTGAGATCAGAGGACGGCATAAATGGGTCAGGAAATAAACACGGGTAGCAGATATTCTGGTGTACATTAAGCGAACGAAACGGACCTTGGCCGGCCACGTAATGCGTATAGGACAGACAACCAGCGTTAGAGCAACGGAATGGATACCAAGGGATGTGAAACGCAGCCGAGTATACGGCGGTGTGATATTAGGTGGAGTGACTAAATGGAGAAGTTCGAAGGGATAAAATGGAATCAGCTGTGTGTGTGGTGTGCAGTGTGTCTCTCCTTCTCTCTCTCTTTCCCTCTCTCTTTTACTCCCTTATTCCCCTCCCTATGGATAGGGTAGCAAACTGGACGTAATCTAGTCAACCTCCCTACCTTTCCTATATTTCTTCTCTCTCTATCTATCTCTCAGCTTGCGTAAGATCGCGTGAATTGGAGATATTCATAATTATATATTTATTGTTGGGGTTTAAAGTCCCAAAACCACGATTTTATTATGAGAGACGCCGTAGTGGAGGGTTCCGGAAATTTTTTACCACCTGGGGTTCTTTAACGTGCACTTAAATCTAAGGACACGGGCCTCGAGCAGAGCATTTTCGCCTCCGTCGAAAATGCGGCTGCCGCGGCCGGGATTCGATCCCGCTACCTGCGGGTCAGCAGTCGAGCACCGCAACCACTAGACCATCGTGGCGGGTGTGGAGATCTTCAAGATAGGCCTTCGCCCTACAGCGGACGTAACGCTGTAGCGCCGGTCTACGTGTACGTTTTGCGTCGTCCTCGGCTTGTGTGCGCAAAAAGGGATTTTCCGCCTATGAAGTCAAACCAACTCCCCCCCCCCCCCCTAACGTCACAATAAAAAAAAAATAATACACGCGAGGCCTTGAGAGTTCTGACTTGGTTAGAATTCCCGCGGTCGAGGCACGCCGGACTCGATGACGTTGGTTAACGCGTAAGCACACCGGAATAGAAAAGAGTACTTCGAAAAGCCCCGCTTCTCAAATCTCCCGATCGCCCCGTGGGAGCGGAAATACCATTTGAGAGCTCGAAATATATCAAAAGTATTGTCACCTCCTCGTTGCCGGGAAGCCGAAACAAGCAGCCAAAGTGCTTCCCGTGCCGGCGCTTTCCCCCGGCCAACACCTTCCGTGAACCAACAGAGACAAGCGGCAGAAAGCGAAGCTCTCCGGCAAACAGAACGAGTCACGCCGGTTTCCCTGCTGAAGCTGCAGCTACCGGCGGGGAAAAAAAAAAAAAAACGTTCACCGTTGCCGCGCAGCGCTCGCACGCCCCAATTTCCTCTTCCGGCAACACGCGGCGACTCTACCTATACACGACAGCACAAACATCGATGTCGTCGTCGTTGACTGGCAATAAAAAAAAAATCACGCCATATCCACGAAGTGAATGATGATGAGTGGGCGAAGCTCCGGAGGTTAATCTGGTAAACCGTCAATCCTCCGTAAATTTTGCCCACTCGATCATCCTACAAAGACCTGACACACAAACGCGGGGGGTGTGGTGTGATTATACATACAGTATATGCACAATGTATATACTGTATACATTGTGTACTGGACTGTATACTGGACCACAAGGAGGGGGTTCCCCTGATTTTGTTTTCGTCATATATGACGTTAAGCTCAGGGGAACGTTTGTTGTCGGCGTTGCCGTTTCGCCTTTCGAGGGCGAGAGCGCGTTCACGATCGTTTTCATCCATGGCAGAAAGTCAGCGTCATCGTTATCACGTGTAGTGGGTACATTCCACTATACGGTGGCTACGACGCACAACGCGGGACTAACCCATGCCCTAAGGAGCTTCGCCCCTAAAAAAAAAGAGATAGAGAAAAGAAAGAAAGAAAAAACGCGCCGCCTTATTAAGGCTACGTCGTCGCCAGTGGGCGGGGTCTAATTGATTGTACGCCGTAATGATGTGCCCACAGTTGGGTCTTACAGTCGGGATTCATTCGCTGCCTGCAGCTAAACGCTTTGGCAGGGCGAGAGAGACGCTACGTATCATGTAAGCGAAGATTTGTACATCCTGAAAGAGGTATTAATCTATCCTTAGCTGAGTGAGTATACTTCAGCGTGGTGTGCGAGGCTAATCTTAGTGACCGCCCACGTCCGTGATGCAACAGCTCTTAAGCAAATTCTCAGAGGAGGCATAGCGCAGGAGCATCTGAGTCGCCCGGACAGTCGATACCAAGGAACTTAACGTCCTCGGAAGTGTCTGTGCTCTGGTGAGTTTTGACCTTTCTATACTTAATTACGTTCTACACTATGCGGCGAGCCGAACGGCGCATTTCAGACGAAGAAAAAAAAAACGCTGCATACAATTCTCATCTCCGACCGCTGGTTTACAATAATGAAAAAAACAGGGATAATATCAGCTTTGTAACGCTGCAATCAAAATGTCAACTTGGCCGAACCTCGAAGGTCAAGTGACTTTCCGAATGATAAAAAAGAAGCGAAGTCAAAACAACCCTTGCTTTCAAGCCTTGGGTGGCGAATTTCATCTTGTCTCGGCCGTAACCAAGTGTAGATTTTTTTTTATATATTCGTCACTGCAACTGTCCCGGAATTTTTACTGCATTTGGCACGAGTACTCACAGCGTGATGCCAATTACAGAAGTCGCCGGGGTTTACTGCCGGGTCAACCAGTCTCCGTTCAGGGACGCCCACTTGTCGTCCACGTTAAAACGTCGTCAGCGCTGTGTTCGGCTGAAGCTGGCTGGTAGCAGAAAGTTCACGTGGTAGTCAATAAACGACCACATCGTCTTGTCCGTTCGTAAATTAGACACTTTTAGTTTAGCGTACGTAACGAGCCTACGTACGCAGCATGGCTACGGGAGAGAAGTGCGCATGCGCAGTACGTAACGTATCTATTTCGTGGATGCGTGCGTACGCCCGAAAAAAAAATCCGGCGCACGCAAACGTAACGAGACGTAGCGCTAGCTACGTGACACTCTCGCGAGATCTCGAATGAAAGAGCAGCCAGATTGCAAGATGGCACAGAACGTAAAAAACGTGGATCCAATGATTCAGCTTGACTTGGATGCCAGTGGCCGTTATAACAGCCGCTGCCGCAGGATGGCGCTAAGAAGCACTCGAAAGCTGTTTCATTTGACATATGATACGTCTAGTTGAACGAAACGCATCCCGGTACGGTCGATACGGTAAACTAAAAGTGTTGCTGAGCGCTTCGCTTGCAGCGTACGCATCGTATCGTGCTGCGTACGTAGGCTTGTTGCGTACGCTCAACTAAAAGTGTCTATCGTCTTGTCCGTTCGTAAATAATCCGCTTCAGTAGCGGTTGCCACGTTTGCGTACGCAACTTGTTTTTGCCAGTTGTGTCAACTTGTGGCGAAAATAGAGCAAGATACATTGCTGATTGAATGGACTGAACTTTCTTTATAGTGAATATGTATTGACCTAACGTCAGTTGAGCTGTGTATGACTGCAGCCGATCACCTTGGTAAAGGCACTACGATGTTCGACGGGTTGTTCGACGTGCCGCGTTCCAGAACCCACGCCAAGTGTACCACTTTTTCTGTTCTCGAAATTAATGCAACCAAAAACTAACTGCGCACACATTTGGAGCCTATGACATCATTCTTATGTCGAAATGGAACGTGACGGACCGCAGAATGAGTAAATATTTAATTCTACGCTAATTACAATTAATCAATTAAACTCCCAGAAAACAACACATTACTTCACTCTCTTTCTTGGAATGTAATATTGAGTGCCTTGGAATTATGCTATGTGAATTCGACACATTCGTAGACAGCGCATCAGAATTGGCGTCTGAAGGGGGTGACCGTCGGCTCCCTTGTGGGAGTCGGAACTTTGGTAACTATACTTTCACCTTGGTCAGCGTCTTACTAAGTTTTCGCCTCAGAAAGGCGGTCTGAGGCGGGTCAAGCGATTTCGCTGTGTCCACTGTGGCTTCTTCTGTATCCGAACAATGAAGCCCAAACTCGACTACAAAACTCGATATTCCTCGCGGTGAAGCATTGCAAGACAAGAAGCAATACAGAACTACTAAGCAATACAGATCTACCCTTGCTAAATACAGAACTAGTATGGTTCCAGCTTATTTGGCTTCCGCAGTTGTCTAAACTGCATAAGTTCCACCATTCCTTTATGTTGTGAGAAGAGAAGGCTCAAAACAAACAAACATTTATTCGTCGGATGACTAAGCTGATGACCCGGCCATGATTTCCGAGCTTCTCTGTCTCTTCGTCTTTTACGGGGACGCCAAGCACACTGTCCACTACGATGTTGTTTAACATCGCGGAGGAAAGTTAAGAAATGTATCTAAAATTCAGTCGGTAATCTTTCTTTTTAAGAGTGTGTGAGATCCAGGGGTAGGGGTGCTCTTAGATGTGCAGATACACATAAGTACAGGAGTGGTTGTGCATTAATCCTCCATCGAAATGCGGCCGCCGTACTGGGGAATCGAACCCACGTCATAGAGCTTCATATTCCTGCGATACACCATCCACATTTCTTGTTCAGACAACTATCAGACACGTCACAAGGAGTAAATCTACAACGTGAACAGTCAGCACAATCCGCGCACGATGGCTCGAGGCATTTAGCGTGGAATACTGTAAAGTACCAGTAAAATAACAACCTGCACAAGGCGAGAGGCCGCGATCTAAGACCAGGAATTACGTATCCTGGCGAGGAAAGTTTGGCTCAGCGCTCTCAGAATAGCATAATAATATCTTGGGTCTTACGTGCCAAAACCAGGATATGATTATGAGAGACGCCGTAGTGGAGGACTCAGGAAATTTCGACCATCTGGCGTTCTACAGCACACGGGCCTCTAGCATTTCGCCTGCATCGAAATGCGACCGCCGCAGCCGGGATCTAATCAGCGGCCTTCGGGTCAGCAGACGAGCACCATAACCGCTGTTGGAATACCGCATGGAATACTGTAAAATACCAGTAATAGCCTGCATGAGGCGAGAGGCACGATCTAAGCACAGACGTTACGTTTCCTGGCCGGGGACATGTTGGCTTAACGCTCTCAGAATAGCAGGAGTTGCGACAGAAGCAAAAGAAGGTATACATAGGCGCCGCGACCGTCTCCGCCACCAAGTGTCGCTACCCCCTCTTTCCGTCCTTCCTTCCTGTAATCCTCTTTTGGACAGAAGCCGACATACATTGGAGACAGCGCGTGCCTTGGCCAACACTCGGAGACGCGCCGAGTCGCCGTCTGCGGCCGTTAGCCTTGAGCGATGCACGCTCGACGTTCGCCGGGCCAGGAACGCGTGGCTTTAGCTGCACGATGAGCGGGCGGGGGATTACGCAAGCGTCATCGTCCCATCGCACTGTGGCCTCAGGTGGTACCGCCCAACGCTATTTCGGCAGTGTATGCGTGCCTTTAGAAAGCAGGCACCAGTGCCAGGCAAACATCGCGTCAGCCCCCGAGATAGTCGCTGGGCGAGGCCTGAATGCGCGCGCGTTGCCTCGGAAGCTTATCCTCTCGGCTTGGAGTCTGTCGAGTAGTGTCCCACAACGTAAAGGCAGTGTCACTCTCTAAATTTACAGCGTACGGGTGCGTCAAGGTAATTTCGAAGCGTCCGTACACCTTAATGAAATGCACATCCGCAGTAAAGAAAATACTACTTAGGGATCCAGCCACCAATGGAATGACTAATCTTGTATTGCTTATTTCTACTGCGCGCTCGCCGACCCGCGCCACGGGGGTCTAGTGGTTGCAGGGCTCGACTGCCGACCGGAAGGTCGCGAGATCGAATCCCTGCTGCGGCGGCCGCATTTCGCAAAATTTATATTGCGCGGTCGTAGACGCTTCAGTGAAGCCTATTTTCGCGAACAATCTACGACAAAATCACATGTCATGCGACGTACGATAGGGGCTTAGCTATCGAGGGACGAGCCTTATCAAGGAAGAGTAGGAACCCAGTCGTGTCCCGCTATATAAGCAGATCGAGACGTGCTCTAACTACCCTGACGAATTTCCTCGGAGATAATGGCTAGATTAATCGTCTTTTGAATACTGGGCACATACTTATGGTACATTCGACTGGTCGTTTGAGAGCGCTCTGACTGTGTTTGAAAGTGTTGAATTCAACAGTTTTAAAACTCTTCAACGAGAACAAGCTGTTATGCAAGTCATATTTCTCCTTCCTGATCATGTTTTGACCTGATAATGTTAGTAGCAACGGTTAGTTGCTATTTTACATAATTTTTTCAGCACCTGCGGAGCGCTCGAAAACGACCAGTCGAATGTACCGTTAGTTGGCCCTGAATGGTTTCCACGTAACCCGCTCAGTTCAAGTCCACAGACAAAACCAACTTTTGTTATCGCCATGTCTGCCAGTGTTTCCTCTTCCGTATATAGTGAAACGTGGGAACGAATTTTAATGTCTCGCGTGCGCAGATCGTCGTCCGTGAGGACAGATAACCTGCTTTTCCTTTCGCGGTATCAAGTCGAAAGCCTTACTTTGGCTCACGAGTCGAAAAACTGGCTTCCGGCGTTGACAATATGGACGGTACCAAAATTACGTCACATGACGTCACCCCACGATATTGTCACTTCGTCAAAGGTGGGCCAGCAGGGCCAGTCCCTGGGGTACACTCTAAGAAAAAAAAAAAAATTGCGCATATTCACGAAGTGAGCGCTGATGATGGGGCGAAGCAGTGTGACTCGGATCCTGAATCGTGGCCTTCTATTTTGTTTCGGTTAACAGCCTTTTATTTTGTTCTTGTTAACCTATTGTTCTTTCATATGCTTCGATTGATGGGTGGTTAAATGTCGGTGTTCTTACGGTGTTGTGGCCTTTTATTTTGTTTGTCCTGGTTAACAGCCTTTCGATAACCTTTTAGTTCTTCACAGATGTCTTGGTTTGTTCACATGCACCTGTGCTACATCAGCTGTAGACGCCGGACTGCGGTTTACGGACATTATGGGGTCTCAAGTTGCTTCGCCCCTAAAACAGAAAACGAGTATGTCTCACTCCTTTCGGTGAATCACAACTTTCCACATATATATGACTTTTTAAAGAGCCATGTTAACTCTCTTGTGAGCCACATGATTGTCCGAGGAGGGTGTAATGATCTCTAAAGAGAGTTCGCGCGTCCCTTTAAAGAGAGTCATGCACGTGGCAAGCAAGAACCCACGAAAAAGAGTCAAATGACTCTTTTCTTTAGCCGTAGAGTGTAATGCAACACCACAAGGAGTACAGAACGTTTCGGAGGTGGGGGGGGGGGGGGGGGGGGCTATGCAACTGACTGTGGACATCAAAATAATTTATGAGAACACTGGAACTTTGAATTCTTTGAAGAAGCACAGGCGTAGTTCTGGGATTCTTTGAATAAATCGAAATTCCAGTGTGCGCCTAAATCTAAATATCTAATCTTCATCTTTCCCCCCGTCGATATCAAGCTGTGCCGCTGCCTAGACACGAACCCGTGACCTTGTACTAAGCAGCAAAGTGTACTGAGCACTGGGATACTGCAGCTGGCAAAGCTGTTTACTTTCCCTTTCTCTGCCGTACAAAAGTGCGCACGGCATTAAGCAGAACCTGGCCAAACCGACAATGCAAATAGCGTACCTTCCTGTCCATTCTGGCGGCGGTTCCGATGGCCATCGACGCAGCTTCCTGCCAAAAAAACACCGGTGGCATATGTAAACAGTCAAGGAGAAACACGATTATGTAAA
>JALIZH010026840.1:0-77807 GCA_030522465.1 Rhipicephalus appendiculatus
CACGTCCGTGATATTTCCGCGAATAGTTTCTGCTCTCTGGTACTACCAAATGAGTACAAGCAAAATTCCCCTCTTATATATTTGGCTAACAAAAGTGTGCACGAAATTTGAGCTCACAAAGTCAATAATGCATGCAGTTTAATTTTCGCCAAAATATTTATTTAGGCAAGTGTTCGAGAGCCTCATAAGGTCCAAAATATGGCCGGCCCTTCTTCGTGGCGCCTATTATTTCCTCTCTGTGGTCTTAAAAGCATTGTCTTTAAAGCACCGGGAACCCATCCTCCACTTCTCTGTCAACCTTATCAGAACACCAGTTTCCTTTCTTCTCACTGCCTGTTTCTGAACATTAGCAGATGCTGCAGCATGTCATCTTGGAAGTAAGGTGTTCTTTCGCCGGTTCCATCTTTGCCGTTTCATCATGGTGTAAGCGTCCCTTTCTTCGCTTTCGTTGCGATGCGTCTCGGCAAGTTAGGTAGACCAGCAGCATTGCGACAATGAAGCAGAGCGCCGAGAAAGTGACGTAGAGTAGATCGTATGACCCCTTCTTGTCACGAAAGAATCCTGCGAAAAGACAAGAAAACTGCATTTAGACCGTTTCTTTCCAGCTGCCTTTTCAATTAGGCAGTTTAGGTCGACGGTAGTTCTATACAAATGGCAGTAATACAATTTATTTTAACGAAGCGTTCTAACTCTAAACTGGCATTTGGGTCACACACCGCTTGGTCACTTTCCAAGAGTTTCCCATAACATATGTGTGAAAATGAAATAGCGCTGCATGAGTAGTAAGGAGTGTGCACTGGGCAGACATATATTAAAGGCCTGTAGATTGCCAGTACATTTGCTAAACGAGGTTCATTCTTGGCAGGTATTTGAACACACTTTCACCACACCTTTTTTCTTGAAAGTATGTAGTCACCAGATGCGCTATGTCTTTCTACACGTATATTTAGCTCTGAACACGCCCGCTCTTCGTTCTCCCTTATTGTTGATTCTCCTGTCTTGAACCTCACGTCAGTAAGACAGATAAAAATTGTCTGGCACTTTGCATCCAACTCTCCTTCCCGGCAATACGTCCTTCTCCCTTATATACAATCTACTGCTTCTCATTCATTACTGAACTTTTCTTTGGCAGCAAACGCAATCGCGGAATTGTCTTTCAATATCACATTTGGAAATTATTATATCAATTTGCCCGAAAGACCCTGCACTTGTACTTACCAATAATTGAAGGGCCCGGAGAGCCACACTGGAATTGTCACAAGGCCTGCCACGCCGCAGCAGAAACTGACTCCTGCAACCCCAACGTAGTCTGCTATTAGTACAGTCTTGATGCACAAGATGTAGCCCTGCGCCACGCCTTTCACTATAGTCAGGGCGACCAAACTGCTGAACGAATGTACCCAGGGCAGCGAGAGCATACAGACGCCGGCCACCGAGTAAGCCAAGGCTGTCACAGGGCATCGGCTGAACGGAATCTTGTCCGTCGCGTAAGGCACCACGATCCGGACCAATCAGGAGTCCCGACCGCGCTGTACATAACTACCTGGTTGCCCTTGATGAAGTTCCAATCCTTTGTCTACAGCGTACGCGACGATGGTAACATTGAAGGACACGAAGACGTACTCTGAAACGACAGACTGGACAACGAGCACATAAAAGGGCAGTGTTGTGAAGCTTGCCAATGCCGTCCGAAGCCAGCTGGTAGTCGCCGTATCCTTCAAGGTGGGACATTGATGTAGCTGTTGATCTGACGACGAGACAGCTTCGGAGATCTCTATATCTGGGCTTTCAAAGCTTTCCTTGCCTGTTGTGTAAACTTTACTTCGGCAAGTCTTGTTTCGGATGAACAGGCGGCATGGTCGCGGTGACTTTATTAGCATGATAATCGGCACGCAATGCATAACTAAACCTCCCATCATGAGAAGACAGCCTTGTGCACCGTAATTTCCCGTAAGGTACCACAGGAGTGGCATGCCAGCCATTCCGGATGTGGCTCGAAATATCCACGTGATAGCTGCCGCTGTTCCTCTGTACTTGTCGAAGTAGAGCAGCTGGTATACACACAGGCCAAGTATGGTGGTTCCTAAGCCAGTTCCTAAGAGAAGCGCAAGAAAGAAAAATTAGACATATAGTTCTGACACAGTGGCGATTGCAGAACAAAAATTGCTCGTTTGATTTATACACGGATATGCGCAATCGAGCAAAAATGTGTTGTCTTTCATGGCACTAGCTGCTTGCGACATACGACTTTGCTTTATCCATGTAATGATAACCCCAGCGGATGGCGTATCAGTATCTGCATTTTTTCGATAGGTAGTAGGAACTATTATCTATTTTCAGATAGAAGATGCCCCTTTGGTGAATGTGAGTGAGGCTATTTAACAATTGGAGCTGATTCAAGTTTAATACGGAAGGTCACACACTAATGCCATGTTTATCTTATGAGCAAATATTAATGGCTTTGGCAGGTACTGGGGTGCAATGGTAACAGTAATAACAAGATGTTGAGCGATTAGTTTTTTGAAATATAAATAAGGTTAATGTTGAAACTTCAAAAAAACAAACGCTCACAGGGAGAGGTATCCGAGACATACCGCAACTTAAACGAGACGGCACACGCCAAGGCGCACGAGCTCACGAACTGCGCCGGCGACCGTCGTCTATGGGGCAACACCGAAGACGGTTTGGCGAGCTACAACGAAATTACCAAGTCCTTCTACCTGGCCCGCCGAACCTTCCCTCTACCCAGCGACAAGCTGAACAGGACGCAGGCGGCGGCCCTGCGACCACTGCAGACGCGCACGTACCCGAACCCCGTACCGTGTAACAGGCTGTACCCTAATACTTACCAGACAAATCTATGCAAAGTCTGCCGTACTGAGGTTGCCACATTAACCCACATGCTCTGGGACTGTACTAAAGAGCGTTGCCGTTGGTGGCTACTTTGCGCCAAATTGGCTACTTTTGGACCCCGTTGGCGACGAAAATTTCCAGTTGGCGCCATGACTCTTTTTTAAACTTGTGGTTTTACTTGTTCAAAATGGTTTTATTTATTCATGAATAGTAAAGACTCTGTTCATAATACCGCTTCTGTTCTATTTGGCTAGAAATTTGGCAATAATATGAAATGACATGGCTACTTTGGCTTCTTTTGGCGTGAGTGCTGGCGCATTTTCCTGTCCACAAAACGGCAACCCTGGTAGTAAAAACCCGCAAGATGCTAGCACCGGAACCCTTCCGCCGCGGTGGGCCGCTGCCTTGCGCAGCCCCAGTTTCGGCGACCAACTTTGGGCCGTCCAGCAGGCCCGCGAGGCGGTTGTGAGGCAAGGCCTCGACGTCCCCACGTGGGAAACCTAAGGCCCGGTCGGCGAAAGCTCTGCCGGACTAACAATAAAGTTGTTACCAACCAACATCGTTCCGTGCTCATAGCATACCCTCTTGCTGAATGTATGCGTCGAAACACGCGCTGTGAACGCTTGTCATGAAATGTATTGCTGTTTCAGCTAAAGGTCCAAGAGAGGTGTTCCACAGTGGAGATACGTATTATCTAGAACACCAATATGCATCACTCCAAATATGAGCGGCTAGATGAGCATCGGTAGACCTGTCCCGTTTACTGCTAAACATCAGCTCTTCTTTTCTACAGTTATTCTAAATACAACTACAGACGCTAAAGAAGAAAGCAATGTTTTAGTGAACTTATTCTTGTGGAGATGGCCACTCGGTTGCCGCTTTCCACGTCTTTGTAAGCGCTAGTATGCTCTTTCAATTCACGTGGTTATTTAAACACAATTCACTGGACCGAATCACGACAGCTCTCACTCAAGTGCCCACTCGTTGTGCGTTTCTAGCACTCTTCTGAATATATACTATCTACCACCCAGTTTCTTTCTTTTATTTCACTGCTTTAAAACTTCGGGCCATTGGCAGGTTGATCACGTCAGGATTTACCCCTGCAAGTGCTGTTTGGCATGAAGAGAAGACACGGTGAACACTTTCTACGCGCTTTCCAGACGCTTCAAACGAATGGCTCGCTGCGTCGCCCTCAACCTAATTTGAACCTTTTTCGTAAACTTCCATATTTTTTTCACTACAGGTGGGTGCCGGTTAGAGGCAGCTGTTTACAGTTCTTTCTCTTCGGGGATAGCGGTAAACTACCATTCATGGTCTCAGAATGTTTGCCAAGTACTCGAAACCTCATTCCTAATCGAGGTTTTTCAGTCTCATGGTTCGGATGTGCTGTTACTACCTGCCTTGAGTGGACATATTGCATTATCACTTCAAGTGTCTCTTTTCCCAAATGAAAGCGTCGTTCTCTTCTGAGCGTTGAATACTGCTTTAGTTTTCTGCATATATTTTTTCAGACCTACCATTCTACTTTTCCTGTCCAATTCACAAGTGGTGATTTGCAATTTTCCGCTGAGTTACTCAGCAAGTCACTGTCGTCTGGGAATCGCAGGTTGCTAAGATAATCTCCATTAGCCCTTATACCAAACACGTGGACTTACTGTAAGCACGTTGTGAATTGAATGAGAGAGATCGCATGCCCCTGTCTAACAGCCTCCTTTATTGCGATTTTATTCATCTTTTACAGAAGAGTATGGTTGCTGTGGATCCACTCAAGGACCCGACTGAAACAGAGGTACGCTTCCTGACTCTAATTTATCCCGCATGCCTTCAATTGACGTCCCATCTGAGGGCATCTCGGCCTTGATTGACAAAATCAAGGTATCCAGTGCTCCCGGTCCGAATAACATCCCCGCTAAGTTCATCGAAAACACTAAAGTGCTTACTAGTAAAATTATCCGAATAATCTTTTTTGCATTTCATAACAACCAGTACAATTCCAGACGACTGGAAGTTAGGCATGGTTGTCCCGGCGTTTAAAAGCACTGTCAGAACTGATGCTTCAAATTATCGCCCGATATCACTTAGTTGTGTCGCCTGCAGACTTCTTGAACACATTAAATCCTCTCGTGTTGCCTCTCATCTTGAAGCTAACTCCTTTCTTTTCAGTAATCAGCATGGCTTCCGCTCACGACGCTCATGTGAAACTTTTTAATTCACCACCGACCTCCATTTCAACCCTTGATTCTGTCCTCCAAAAAAACGAAATTTACCTAAATTTTTCGGAAACCTTTGACCGCGCACCTCATCAACGGTTGATGATCAAAGTATATGGCTTATGCGTCCACCCACTATTCAGGCCATGAATCCGAATCCGTTTTTTCCTATGTGGCCGATCACAGTTCACAGTGAACGGGCAACATCACTGACAGACACCGAAGTGTAATCTGGAGTACCGAAGGTTCAGTCCCCGGAACCCGTTTTTTTCAATTTTTATTAATGACCTGTCGTCTGGTATTTCGTTATCCATCCGGCTCATTGCCGATGACTGCATCCTGTACCGTCGTGTAAGCTCACATAACGGATCAGATGCTTTTACGGCGTGACCTCACTACAACTGAAAAATGGTGCACTCAGTGGCTCATGCAACTAAACGTCAAAAAATGTAAGTTTGTGCACGCATCGCGGGAAACACTCTCTCATGTTGTACACCTACTCATTGCAGCCTCTTCCTATTGAGCTCATTCAATCATACAGGAACCTCGGGGTTGCCATTACAAGCAAGCTCACATGGTCGGAACACATTTATAATCCGGTAGCTGCCACAAACAAATCCCTGCGATTCATTGGACGATCACTATCATCATCGCCACCTGCGATCCGCGAACCTTGCATATGATACATTTATCCACACTAAACTAGGAATTCGCATCGGCAATATGTGATCCACATCAAGCATAACCATGACCTACTTGAAGCCGTCCAAAACAACTCAGTCCGGTTTATTACATCCCAGTACGACCATCGGCTAAGTTTCACAAACATCCAAATCATCCTCGCAAATAAAATCATTAGCACTTCACCGAAAAATCTCTGGCATACGCCTCTTTCGTAAGCTCTATTACAACTGTCCACGCCGGCGTGACCAGCTTCTTTTTCCACCCAACCGCACCTTCACGCCGCTTGTCAAACTCCCTGACTCTTCAAAGAATTCACGGCTCTACCAATTCCTTCCACAACTCTTTCTTGCCGTTAGCTATTGCAGAATGGAGTATTTTACCTGGCCTTTCTGTGAACAAACGTGACCCATCCAATTTCGAAGCGTACTAACAAACTTTTTCAATGCTGATGCGTAACGTGTTCTCGGGTTGTTTCTTTTTTCAGTTGTTTTGTCCTTCTTGAAGGTATTATTCTTCCTGTGTATTTTGACTGTCTTGGAGTTTCACCACGTTCCTTTAAAAAATGTTACTTTTATTGTATTTGCTTTATTCATGACTGCTTGAAAGCTTTTTTTTCTCATGTATGCTCCCCGCTTATTTAATACCCCAACAAGTGGCATTTCACTATTAATAAATGATGATGAATATGAAATAATAAGGAATCCATCCAATTTACAAATGATGGTGTAGCTTTATTATTTTTGAAACGATAGTTTTCCTGAGTTGACATACATGATTGATCATTATAACAGCTGTAAGTTGCGTTCTCTTCGTGCTAGGGTGCTGAAACTTGTAATATATTCTAATAAAATTAAGATAACCCGTGCCTAAAATTTTCATTGGGGGGGTTTCGAGACCAAGGCACACAGGGAAACGTCTTTACTCCGCCGAGCCTCGGCCACGACTGCCCGTCAGCGGTCGCTGAGCGCGAGGCTGGGAGCGCGCCATCGTTCCTCGTTTTCTTCGTCTACGGTCGGCGCGCTCGCAGCCGCCGAGCGCTCCCACACTACCCCCTCCCCTCGAGAAAAGTGGGGGAGAAGGAGGCGGGCTACTTCGCGCCGGCAGGCCCGCGCAACTGTCCTGGCTATCCTTGGCCACGGCGGACGGCACGTGGCGTACATAATCGCACGCCGGCACGGTTCGTCCACCAAGTCACCAAGGTCCCAGCGTTGTTCCGTGGCAAATGGGGACTCATCATCCACTTTCGGGTCAGCAGTCGTCGTGGCAGACGCTTGCTGCCGCTGTCTGTAGTCGCTTGCTCTTTCCAGGTTGTTGACCTCTGGCTTCCTCCTGATGATCAGTCTCGGCATCCTCGGAATCTGGCTTGCCGAACCTTGCTTGCATCCCCGTCGTTGTTAGCTCCCACCTCATCATTCTTGACCTTGCTCTCAGCTGATTCATCCTCGTTGGCGGCTGCCGTCAGGGCCACCTCAGCAGAGGCTGCCTCTTCCACTTCATCCTCGCTCTAGTCCTTCTTACTGCACTTGGAAGTAGTAACTTTCTTGGCACCACGCGCCAACTCGAAGCCGCTCACACGCAGCCCATCTCTGCAGACTTGTTTTCGAGCTGGTGACTTGTCCTAGCCAACTCAGCCTTCACCTCGGTCTTTTGCTCTGTGCGATGCTTCCATTTCACTGCTCGGGTTCTTCGCAGACACGTTCTCGCGAATGTGTGCCACTGCGTCCACAGTGCTCTTAGGTTGCTCCACACGAATCAGGTCACTTTCCGATATGACCTCGTTCAGCAATTTCTCAAGCTCGTGGTTGCGCCGCTTTTTCTTTTACTTCATCATTGTCTTCCCCTTGCTGCTTCAAAAACTTCCTTGTCTACTTCTGTTCGTCCTTGTCACCTCCGTCCACGCCGTCGGCTGCCCCCTCTCAGCCCGCAAGGCCGTTTTGCCTCGCGTCATCCTCCCACACAGCGTCCGCCTCCCGATTCGACGTCGGCGAAATCTCGTGCGCCCTGCCGACACCAGTCGGCCTCTTCCTTGCCTGCCTGGAACTACTCGGGCCTCCTCCCCGACGATCGCCACGGCCACACCAGCAGACGGCTCAGCACTCACGCTCTCCAGGACTCGCGTGAACCTGCAGGGGTCGTCGGCATCCGGCGGCGCCACGTCGCACGAGCCCGCCTCCTCTGCGCCGTCTGCGCTCACTGCGACGTTATCCCCGATACGCTGTTCCGTCGCTCCGGGTTTAGACACCTTTGCGACAGCGTCGTCGAGGCCCATGGCGCACACGGACGGGATGGCCGTGGAAGAAATTAACGAGGTAGTCGTGGAGCCGTGAAGCCGAGGTAGTCGTTGAGGCTTAGGCTGGCTCGGGAGGAACGTCGGCAGGTGGTCTTGGAGCGCAGTAGTGCTCCTGTAAGACAAGCTCCACAACTTGCCGAGGAAATTGGGCGAGCGACTCGAAAGAAGAGAAGGAGCGGCCAAACAGGCACGGCTGGTAGCGAGGGTGGCATCGCCGCAGAACGTGGGAGCGTGATGATCGGCGCGGCGAAAGAACTCTTGAATTGCCCGAATGTATTCGCCAACGCCCTCGTCTGGGTGTTGGGTTCGAGTGTCGAGTTCGCAGCGCACACGGTCCTTATAATCGACAGGGAGGAAATCCGCTCGGATTGCTGCCACCGAAGTTGTCCCGGGACCGGAAGGGAGGCTGGAAGCGAAGCTGGTGCGCGGTAGTACCTCGCAGGGCCACAGGCAGGAACCCGCTGGATCACATTGAGCTCCGAGAAGCCGCACACGGTCTTGAAAGTGCAAAGTTTGTCAACGGAAATCGACGACCGATTCCCTCGCATCCTGGCCAGTGAAAGTTGGAAAGGTCCAGCGGCGTCGTCATAGCCAGGGGCTGTATGCGTGGCCTCCGCGCGCGGCGGCAGTCACCAAGGGCGGTAGGAGGGCCGTGATATCCTTCGAAGATGAGGAGGTCCATATTAGCAAGCGGTGGTAGCTCACCACCGGATCGCCTTGGTGTCCATGGCCGCAGGGTGCGGGGTCCTCCTCGTCGGACGCTAGTTGTGGGGTTTCGGGCTGCGGCTGGCCCGGAAACCGCTCAAAGACGAGACCAAGACACACAGGGCAACGTCTTTATTCTGCCTGAGCCTCCGGCCGCGACTGCCCGACAGCGGCCGGTGAGCGCGAGTCTGGGAGCGCGCCATCGATCCTCGTTTTCTTCTACGGTCGGCGCGCTCGCAAACGCCGAGCTCTCCCACATCATGAAGACTGCTAGAATAGTTCAAAAGTTGACTCTTCTGCCCCGCATCTCAACCTAAGTACGAAGAAAATAGCAAGGTAGTCAAGATTTAGAAGAAAGTTGGTCTGGTCAGGCATTGGATGAGATGAAACACGGTCAACGACCAAGTCTGATGAGATTATGTGGCCTTTCGGAACGGCATACGGCTTCCTTGTTCACTGAGCTGGACTACAAACCTGTGGCACATACCCGCATACCTGTGGCACATACCCTCGCCGGGGTATGTGCCACAGGGTTTGCCCGAAAGAGTTTGACGACGTACGCGACGGGATTGTCATTATTCATGTCACGACCAGCGAGTCATATTCGTCAAACCATCTTCTTCTCACATACTAATTTTGGTCTACCCCAAGTTAAAGGGATAATCTTGAGATCACCCAGACGTAGGCGGCTAGATAGATAGATAGATAGATAGATAGATAGATAGATAGATAGATAGATAGATAGATAGATAGATAGATAGATAGATAGATAGATAGATAGATAGATAGATAGATAGAAACGCTAAAAGTGCCTGCAGTACGCAAAGAAATGCTTCGCATTTAAAATTAACTTTAGTATTCGGGACGTAGTGATGCGCACCTGGTAAGTCAGCGTGGGGCACACAACTACTTGATTTGCACAACAAAGGTGCAACCGCTTCGTAACACGTTTCATCGGACAGTGATCATGTTTCGGTTTGCATCACAGGTGCTTTTTTATTATAGTTGACATTAGAAAAAATGTTTCTAAATTAACGATTCAGTTCCAAAACAATGCTGTACAGTTTTCCTTACTAGCGCAGCTTTCCGTGTTCATTTATTCTGTGTGCAGTATCAACTACTTCGTTCATCTTCAGCAGATGCGCTTGCTCTCATTGGTCGGCACCAATGACACGAACCGTTCTTCTCATATTGACACGTTTTGGGGAATACCTAACTAATAATTGCTTGAGTTCTTGTGCACCGAAATCAGAATATATTTTGAGGCACGCCGTAATTGAAGGCTCCAGAAAATTTGAGCTCCTTGAAATATTTAAGGTGCATGTAAATCTAAGGACACGGGTCTGTAGAGTATTGAGTGCGACCGCCGCAGCATGGGTCAAACCCCCCGTCCTTCGGGTCAGCAGTCGAGCGCCGTAACAGCTATACAACCGCGTAGGCTTTGCACCTTTATCAGTCTTTACTGAAGTTAAACGTACCATACATGATCCCAAAAGTGAATGTCATCCAGGCAATGTTTGGGGCGAACGCCGACGCCACCAGTCCAGCTGAAGCCAAGCAAGCTCCCATGAGGCTGATGTGGTAGACGGACATCTTGCGCTGCAGCTGACTCACTAAAAGGCCTAGAAGATGTCAAATGAATAAAATCAGCAAGATTTGCGTGAAGTGTATAGTAGTGCAACAGTGGATATGTGCAGTATAAGAACTGGGATATATTGCTGTTCTCAAACATACTGAAACCCCGTAATGGAGATTGAAGATCCTCTGGCTTCATATCGCCTGTTTATTGACAATGTCGAATACCATTTTCACACTGAATTTCCTATGGCAGATACCATGAAATACTGTAGGCCTAGAATGCCATCGACATGTTTAGGTGTTTTAAAGAAAACAAAAAAAACGAAGTTAGCAATTAACTTTTTTTACCAAAACAAGAAACATGGATACATTAGGCTTACATAAAAAATAAAGCAGGCTCGATGCGCGCGCAAGATACAACGAAATTATGTTGGCTTGCGTATCAAATAAGTCTAAGAAATGATTGAAAACGGTAAATGTGCTCATTTATAAAGATGACAGATCGACTTGAGCGCCAGTTGGCGATAAGCTATATTATAATTACACTTCTCACATCGCTAACAATGTTGTATTTATAGTTTTCATGTTCCCAGCATCTGAATCAGAAATATAGAAACAACTGCGAATTTTTAAGAAGTAACTTGTAAATACGGCGTGGCTTAGATAGAACCTCAACCTAAATAAGCACTGCCCGTACTCTCAGTCAGCCGTAATCACAATTATCTAATAATTCTCAGTTTTGTTATTCTCTCTTTTGAACTAAAAGTCTCAAATGTATATGGAATAATTAAACGTGGTAATAAAAATGATTATAGAAATCATAGGCTTAATTTGTTCTTACCTTTATTCTTGAAAATATTTCAGTAGACAATAAACGCACGACTTTTAATTACATACTTCAAGAAAAAAAATTCCCCGTCTCCCGCTAAAGGGAACCATGTGTGGATGCGAAGCAGCGGGGAGATAATTAGCTTGAGCGGGAGGAACGTTGACGCTCTCATTTCACGGCAGTGGTCCGGGCGCTCATCGCGGCGCTGCACAGGAGAGAGAATAAGGCGCGCGCGCTCCGTCATTTTCATACCGCGGAACTACCGTGGCGCCCCCCAGCGGAAGTATGCAGCTGTCACACCACCTGTCGTGCGCTCCGCTCCGTAGAGGATTCCTAGAGGAAAGGACGGGGGGGGACCGTAGGAGAGGAGGAGGGGACGTGCATGCGCTGTGGGGGGTAAGGGACGCGGGAGCCACTCCGTAGAGTAGATGATTCCTAGAGTAGAGGAAGGTGGTGAGCGTAGGAGAGCATAGGGGAGGGGACGCGCACGCGCTGTGGGGGGTGTGGGACGCGGGGGGCCGCTCCGTAGAGTAGAGGATTCCTAGAGGAGGGAAAGGGGGGTGAGCGTAGGAGAGAGAGGGAGAGGGGACGCGCATGCGCTGTGGGACGCGGGAAGGAGGGACGGACTATAAGCCCCCCTCCAAACACATGCTAAGCAAGATTAAGGAATGGGGTCAACCTGGGCGACAGACACCGCCTGCCTAGCCATTGCTAAGCAGCCTCTCTGTGCTCTCGGCCATGACTCTGATGACTGTGTTAGGGTTGACGGCCTTCATATTACTACAGTGTTCTAGTTCGCATAATGGGTGCTTCCCTACTTCATCAAAGTGGCCGGACGCGGGACGGGGGACGCGGGACGCGGGAGGGACGGACAAAGCCCCGAGCATAAGATGCTTCGCATCTAAGAAAACGGCAGATCCCACGCATTGTGGGTAGTGATGTACCTAATACGAAGTAGCGAGCAAGGATGAAATCATGCTGCACATAACATGCACGTGATGATTTACATAGTAGGACCTGTCACTTATGTTCGACATACAGTCGCGTCACGCAATACCAACTGTGCTGTATATCAAGCTAGCGAAACGGCCGCGAGCGCACCATGAGCATGACGTTGTACATAACATGCATGTCGCGATTTCCATGTTACCACCTGTCATTTATGTTCTTCATACAGTCACGTCGTGCAATACCCATTTTGGTGTATACCAAGCTAGCGAAACGGCCACGAGCGTGCCATGAGCGTGGAATGCAAGTCATGTTGCACATGACATATCATGATTTTCATAGTACCACTTGTCATTTATGTTCGGCATATAGTCACGTCACGCAATACCAGATTTGGTGTATATCAAGCTAGCAAAACGGCCGCGAGCGTGCCATGAGCGCGGCATGCAAGTCATTTTGCACATGACATGTATATTACCACTTGTCACTTATGTTCGTCATATAGTTACGTCACGCAATACCAAATTTGGTGTATATGAAGCTAGCGAAATGGCCGCGAGCATGCCATGAGCGTGGCGCGGAAGTCATGTTGCACATGACGTGTCATGATTTCCATATTAACACTTGTCATTTATGTTCGTCATACAGTCGCGTCAGGCAATACCAAATTGGGTGCATATCAAGCTAGCAAAACGGCCGTCGGGGCGCAATATGAGTGTGGCATGTAAATCATGCTGTGCATGATATGCATGTCATGATTTTCATATTACTGCCTGTCATTAATATTGGTCATGCAGAAATGTCACGCCATACCAATCTTTGGATATATCAAGTTGAGGAAATGGCCGCAGGAGCAGCACAGCATGTCATGTAAACCATACCGTTCATGACAAATTAGTCATGATTTTCATTATATGACCAGTCATTCATGTCCGTCATACAGTCATGTTATGCCATTCGAAGTTTTCTATAAACCCCATTAATGATACATTCTCAAGAGCACAAAGTCGTAGGTGGCTAGATAGATAGATAGATAGTTACGCTCAAGGTCGCCGAAGTTCGCTAAGAAATAGTTCGCATTTAAAAGTGATGATAAGCAACAATATTCTTTTCAAAAGGAAAAACATATCTGTAGATCCCCCGGATATTGGCAATCGATTTCATGCGAAGCCGCCGGCGAGTGTGAGCCGATGCCGGATTTTCTGCTTTGTGTCCAGCGTTACTAGGTTAATCATCGTCTTCGTGTAATGATAGTGGTTGTGCGCATATCGCAGGCTTGCCAGGAACGTATAATACAAGTGGTGTGTGGAATACAGTGGTCCGAAGTAATGTCGGCACTCACGTCGCATCAGAGACGTCGGATTTATCCAACCGAAGTACTTCCATGCGATGATGGGCATGCCATACGTAGCTGTCGTCGACAGATTCGTGTGACGCTTCACTGTAGCTTGCGCAGTAAATGTTTGATATATGGCTATCAAATGGGGTAAAAAACACTGCAAAGTTCCTCTTGGTCCCGCTAACTTCTGCCCGCCTGTATTCTTGGCTGTGATTCTTTGAGCCACCTCATAATCACGAACAAATTAGCCCTTGTCATCGGCCTACAAAACTGCAACCACAGTTGTCGTTACCCCGACATGCCGGGACCCCAACTTTCATCTCTAACTGCCACTCCGATACGAAGTAGACTAGCACAAGGCACTGTATAGGTAAGTGCAGACACACAGATGTATCTCTATGTGTGCAATGCTCTACGCAGTGTGAAAAATGAAATACAAGCAACCTGCACACCTATGTGGCCCTGAATCTCATTTCGTGTCGTTCCTATTCCCAGTATTACGACGATAAAAATTACTGATGCTGATATACATGCCAGTAAACGTTTCTGCACCATGATTACACTTAATTAATTATATCGTCGACTAATTCTTCGAAACCTTCCTGCTGGAATGCCCATGGCACGCGAACAGGAAAATAAATAGGAGGCGAGAGTGAACCGAGCTCAGCAACCACACAACAACTAATTCGAAACCTTCTAGGTGAACATCGCTGTCTGTGTAACTAATGACTCATTTCTCGACAGGCGCCTCTGTAGTATTGGTGATGGCCTCTGAGTTGTCCTATTATGCCAAAGCGGTTAAAGTTGCTTGGATATGTGCCAGGCATGAAGAAAATACTGAAGTAGAGCACCGAGTCGGGCTAGTTGGTTTAAATTCATAATGAAGACTAAAACTGCGCTAAAAACACAAAGACAAAGGCGAGGAAAACAGGACTCGCGCAGACTCACAACTGAACGTTTAATGTTTGAAGGATGACATATATACAGTGAACATCTGATGAAATAGGATCATTGGACAGAGATACGCCTACGTCACAAAGTGGCACCTAAATATTTTAGCTCACAATCAGCAAGAGATACCGACGGTTCACTTATACACCCCCGCGTAATGTTAATTTTGAATGCATCGAACAACTCACGTGTGCACCGGTCCTTGTGACGAAACAAAATCTTGGTTTTATTCACAAGTGGTTGGCACAAGTCGTTGCTTCCTACTTTACACTCCCTACAGTGCTTGGCGATATATTTTTATCTAAAGTGGATAGAGCCGTTTCTAGCGGTATAGGTAGTGCTCCTTCTCGTATTTTCCGCTTTGTGGACGACTACCTGATCTTTGCAGCGCAAGGCAGGCTTGAAGAACAAGTTTTTCAAGCTAAGCAAGTTGTAAAGTTTTCATCCAGACATCGTCAGCGAAGAGAGCCAGGAGACGAAGAAGACGAGGACGAGGTGAAGAGGTATCAATAAACCGATGCAGTCGCACTGTCTGCATGAAAACTTTATATTGGCGCAGGCGAGGTCAGGAACCTGCCCATGATGATCAAGTTCGACGTCACGCGCCGTCAGGAGCGACCTCTCATCGTGGGTTTCCAAGCATATGGCCAGCGATACGTCGAGCTCCAGGAGGGCACTACAGCTCCAAGTCTTCTGGAGACGATTGCGGATATCGCCGGAGCTACGGTTGACAGCCTCGTCGCTCAAGGTAGTGTGACTGTCAGCATGACTCTTGAGGATTTGGCGTCTCACTTGCTAAATGCTACACCGGCGTTTGAAATACAAGCACCAAGAAGCATCACTCATCGTGACACTCCAGGGGTCATTAACGCATTAAGTGAAATGCAGAAGCTATATATGACACAGCAGGAGCAGCTTTTAGGACTTCTTGTTGACGCTGCAAATGCGAGGACTAAGAACAACATTTCTGTGAGACCAGACATGTTTGACGGTGATTCATCAAGCGTCGCTGTATGGCTGGATTTTTACGAATATGCATGTACTAGAAACCACTGGACAAGCGATGAAGATCGCATATACAATATGAAGCCTTTTCTTTGTGGGAATGCGAGGAAGTGGTTTGACTTGCAAATAGCATCACATGCGAACACCTCTTGGGCAGTATGGAGGAAAAGCTTCGCAGGCGCTTTCGAGGTGAATCCTGTAGAGCTTTGGAATAGTGCCCTCATTTATCGACAGAGAGGCACTAATATCAGAGTACATTTTCGAAAAGTGGCGGCTACTTCGTATAGCTGATCCAACATTGGCGGACTCGTCAGTCGTTGCTCTCGTCATACATGGTATGACAAGATATTATCAAAAGCAGATGCAAGCGAGGTCCCTCACGTCTATGGACGAGTTACTCTATGCACTGAAATACGCAACAGCCTCAGAATGTAGCCCCACACCCAATAAGGCGACAAATGCCAGCAAAGGTGATTACCGTGGCAAGAACACATCGTCATTGGAGGCAGCAGAGACTATCACCAAATGTAGACAACATTCCCGTATGAGATCACTTGAACGGGGTCAAGACTTTACTCGAGAAAGCTGCTCTGTTGAGGAAATAGTATTTCTCACGAAGACGGGAATATTAAGTGTCCCGATGTTAGTGAATGACCGAACTCTAACGGTTTTGGTTGACACTGGCGCTTCTGTCAGTTTAATCAACGAGAGCCTAGTCAATGCTGACAACATTGTGCATTGGAAAATCTATTCGTGTGAGCAGCTACGATGGCTCTTGTCGAGAATACTATCGATGGATAGAAGTTTACCTAGAGTATGAAGGCAAGAAATTAAAGGTTGAAGCTCTGGTAGTTCCGACAGTCCATTTTGACTTTATATTATCAAGGCCTGATATGACACGGATGAAAGTTAATATCCTCTGGAACGACGTGGTCACGATTGGAAGAGAGTGCAATAACCTTCATATCGCCCATAGGGCTGATCGTAAGCCATGTTCGGGAGAAGATGTACCGTTGATGTTTCCAGAGCTTCTGTGCATTGGTCCATACCCGGAAGCCACAACGGCCATTGAAGTACCCTTCTTATTACGCGACAGCACTATTGTCAAGAGAAAGCCATATAGTCTGAGCCACGACAAGAAAGTCTGGTTGAAGAAGGAACTCCAAGGGATGCTGGAAGCGGGAATCATCAGGCCTTCAACTTCATCCTTTGCTTCGCCCATTACAATTGTTCCCAAAGAAGACGGGTCATTTCGGCTGTCTACAGATTATAGACTAATAAACAAACAGACCGACCTTTTCCCCTACCCAATGCCAAGAATCGATGAAATCATTGACGAGACTGGAGGATGCCAATGGTTTTCCCGCATTGACTTGTGCAAAGGGTACTGGCAGGTGCCACTCAAAGAAAATACTGAAAAAAATTTACTGCATTTGTCACTCCTTTCGATATTTACGAGTACAACAGACTACCCTTTGGATGGAAAAACTCAGGAGCACGGTTTCAGAAGATGATGAATGGAGTACTCAAGAACTTCATCGGAATATTTTGTAATGTGTATGTGGATGACATTATTGTGTTCTCGAAAACATGGGAAGACCACGCAGAACACCTAGAGAAGGTCCTTCAGGTACTTAGCACTGCTAGGCTAAAAATCAACATGAAGAAGAGTGAGTTCTCCTGCAGAAAAGTCGTCTTTCTGGGAAGAACTTTTGACGGCCGAAGCCAAGGGCACTAAAGAAGAGAACGTGCAGCGTATCAAGAAGCTGACAAAGCCCTATGACGTACATTCATTAAGAGTGTTTCTTGGACTCGCCGGTCACTTCCGCGGATTTATAGAAGACTATGCGAGAAAAACAAATGTTTGACTGCCCTGACCCAGAAAGGTATTCCATTCGTCTGGTCGGAGGATTGCGAGAAGAGCTATCTAGAAGTTGTCAGAGCCATTTCGTCTGACCCTGTATTGACACTGCCAGACTTCGATTTGCCGTTTGAACTATACACAGACGCATCACACTATGCTGCAGGCGCCATCCTTTATCAACGGGCCGAAAACCAGCAACCTGGGAGAGAGCTTAAGATCATCGGCTACTATTCTTGTACGTTCACGAAAACGCAGGAAAACTACACGACAACAGAAGAAGAAGCTTTGGCCGTCATAATGGCACTCAGATACTTCAGAAGTTACCTGGAAGGTAAACATTTCAACCTGTTCACCGATAACCAGGCCCTGACATACTTGTTGCAACTTTCGCAGCCAAGGGGCAGAATAGCTCGATGGGTGAGCGAGATTCAACAATTCAGCTTTGATATAATGCATAGACCAGGCCAGAAGCGCAAGGATGCTGACGCACTATCACGTCTTCACGTGCCGCAAGAAATTCCTCAAGAAAGCATTAACTTGATGAAGCTTTGGGAGGGAACCCAAGAGATGGAATAGCGAAATGGGAAGATGTGTGTCCCTGAAACTAAAGTGCCCCAAGTCCTGGAGTTATATTCACAGCAGTCCACATTCAGGAGGTCACGATGGATTCTCAAAGACCTACCACAAGCTCACCCAGAGATTTACGTGGAACAACATGAAAGCAGATGTTGCCAGTTATTTTAAGACGTGTCATGACTGTCAGATGGTGAAATCAAAATACAAACCACGCGGAAACCGAATGGTTATGCCAGAATACTCAACTATACCATTCGAAGTAATTCACCTTGATTTCGCTGAAGTTAAAAAGAAAAGTGAAGGTGTCAAACGAACCCAAGCCTTTCCTGGTCGCCGTGGATGAGTTCACGCGTTTCGCGGCCGCCAAAGTGGGAAGAGAAGACGCGAACTGTGTTATAGCACTGTTAGAGAGAGAACTCTTCAAGAACACCAAGATCATTGTTGCGGACAATGGACCAGCGTTTAGAAGTGAAAAGTTACCCAATTGGGCAAATGAAAGAGATATTACCCAGCACCTTACCATCCTGAGGCTAACTCTATCGCCGAACGCTTGATCAGAGACCTGAAGATGTACCTCAAGCTATACCCCGAATTCAAGGGAGGCTGGAAGAGCGCTTTGGAGGCGGCGGTATATCATCATAACAGGTCCTACACCGCCGGCATCGGGTGCAGCCCATATTTTGCCGCCTTTGGTACGGTTGCTTGGTTACCAGCTGACAAACAGCTGGGCTTAGTTGGAAGAATTGCTTTAAAGGAACACCCGAAGAGCCAACTCCAGCAAAAGAAATACAGAAGTACCATGAAGAACAACTTTGACCGTCGCCATAGCACAAAGATGCCAGATATCGATCCAGGGTCTATGATATTGGTTAGGAAAGGATTGGACTCAAAAGTTCCCTTCACTGGTCCGTACTTCGTTGTTAAAACGGCTAAGCAGCAAGGACTTCTGAAGACAGTGTTTTATAATGGACCAAATGGAAGGACAGAAGCAGCGTCTATCGGAAACGTGGTACCATATTACCAGCGTGAGGGAAATGACAGCCGGCCAGGAGAGTGTAGCGATCCACATCGCTAGCGCCAGCGAAGAGAGCCAGGAGACGAAGAAGACGAGGACGAGGTGAAGAGGTATCAATAAACCGACGCAGTCGCACTGTCTGCATGAAAACTTTACACAAGTCTTTAGCGAATCGGGCCTAGGCCTTAGTTTTACGGTTGAGCTTCCTAGCAACAATGAGTTGCAGTTCCTAGACATTCGGTTCAGTTTTCAATCATTCCATACCTGCTGGCTCTATCAACCTAGGTCCCAGAACAGCCCCCTAAATTTCCTCATCTAGGCATTCGAAATTAGTTAAGAACGGAATTGCTCTATCCTGCATCGATGCTGCGGTGCGGAAGTCTTGCACGCATGCAGTGACGGAAAGTGTGCAAATGCAGTTGAGCAGGTTAACTAAATCTGGTTATCCGTTACCCACGATTGCAGCAACCTGCGAAAAACTAATTAAGAAGTTTAAAAGGAAATGCACACAGTCACCCCGAAATCGCGCCAACGAGAGTGGGGGGCTTTGCGGTTATCCCGTATCAGCATGAGGTAGCTCATAATTTGAAGAACGTAACTCAGCGATACGGTGTGAATGTTGTGTTTTCGGCGCCTCAGAAAATGTCGTGATTGTGTGCTAGGATAATGAATGTTATTGATAAAACACCTAATTCCAGCCCTTTTGTTTGCAACGTTGAACATAGGTCTAGGTTTGTCCCATGCGCCGGCGCAGTGGTTTATGAATTTCCTTTTTTCTAGTGGGCAGTTGTACGTTGGACAAACGGGGACGTGTATAAATATTCGGCTAAAAGAGCATTTTGAGAATTCTTCTACAGTTGGCTACTCGCACGTGTCCAAGCACTTGTAGGGAGTGTAAAGTAGGAAGAAACGACTTGTGCCAACCACTTGTGAATAAAGCCAAGATTTTGTTTCGTCACAAGAACCGGTGCACACGTGAGTTGTTCGAGGCATTCAAAATTAACATTACGCGGGGGTGTATAAGTGAACCGTCGGTATCTCTTGCTGATTGTGAGCTAAAATATTTAGGTGCCACTTTGTGACGTAGGCGTATCTCTGTCCAATGATCCTATTTCATCAGATGTTCACTGTATATATGTCATCCTTCAAACATTAAACGTTCAGTTGTGAGTCTGCGCGAGTCCTGTTTTCCTCGTCTTTGTCTTCGTGTTTTTAGCGCAGTTTTAGTCCTCATTGTGAATGAAGAAAATAAGAGGCTCTGGAACATTCCCACACATCATTATGATTTCTAAAACAGTTAATTGCCTGGGACAGATGCTCAAAAAAATTAATAAAGAAGATAAGGGCGCGCACATGGTAGCCCATGCCACTGCATGGGGTTGTGCTGCTACATTTTTGTACACAGCCATTCTGTAAAGAAGCAATGACGCTTCTTCGAGACCTCTTTTCGAAGCATACCTCATCAAAAAGAACAGAGATTGTTGCATAAGTGAACTGTCTATCTCGTTGCTGGACCCGGAACTTGAATTTATGTGCAACATACTTTGATATACACGTGGTCATTGGTCGGCAAAACTTGTGGAGCCCACTCAGACTCACTCATGAAATATATTTTGCGCTCAGGGCTCACTCAGACTCAGACTCACCAAACTTTCCCTGAGCCGGACTCACTCAGACTCAAACTCACCACAACATAACTCACCCGGTCTCACTCAGACTCAGACTCACGGCTCGATCTGAGTCTGAGTGAGTCCGAGTGAGTCGACTCATGAGTCCTTAGCCTAGATTTAGCTTTTCGACAATGGTATCAATGCTCTTTAACACCAATATCTCACGTAATCGGGCTCTTCTTGGCGCCTTTTGATATGTACCTTCTAAACGAGTTATGAGTGCTCGCAAACCAGTAAGGTCATTTTTCGTGAAAGGGATGACAACATAAGATATATTTATTTAGAACTTCCCTGGAAAAGTTAACGGGGGGGGGGGGGGGGGAGGTCAAGGCACCCCCCCCTACGTAATTCGCGCCTCTGATCAATAAATACTGAAATGATTTATGAACGACACTGCTTTGGAATATGTGTGAGTAGACCTGAGTACAACCGTGGATCCTGGCAAGGCTGATAGTAATGCTGAAGATGAGTAGATAGAAGTTCCCATAGGTCGGCAAAAGAAAGTGTAACTCACTCAGACTCACTCAAGAAATATATGTTGCACTTTGGACTCACTCGTACTCAGACTCACCAAAATTTTCCTGAGCCGAACTCACTCGGACTCACACTCACGAAAATTTTCTTCAACCGGACTCACTCGGACTCAAACTCCCCAAAATTTTACTCACCCGGACTCACTCAGACTCAGGCTCACGGCTCGATCTGAGTCTGAGAGAGTCCGAGTGAGTCGACTCATGAGTGAGTTCGCCGACCTATGCACGTGGTGGATCATTCTTTCTGAACATGCGTGACAAAATGAAACATATATGAAACCTTTCCCTGCTAATAAACAGTTTTGAGTAGCGCGTGTACTCGTCTTCTTTCTTGTGGTCATCAGTTTTATTATTTCGCGCTAAGATGCCTCAGCCAGACATTATGCTTTCCTCAACTCAACTGACCCACATCTAAGAACAACACTCCCATCCAGAATTCCTCGGCAACTGGAAACTCTGTACCACCGCCTTCGGCTAAACACCGCCTATGGAAACACCTTGCGGTACCGCTTCGTTAAAGCACCAAGCCCGTTGTGCAACATTTGTGGTTCCATCGAAACTGTAGAACAAATTTTGTTTCTGTGCAAAGCACTCAATGAACATTGCATGCATTTCATAACCCAAGGAACTTTTGTCTACTGACTGCGTCTTGGGCCCTTTAGCCTGGCTCACGTAACAGAGGCGTGCGATTACACTTCTGTTCTACTATTTAGACAGTATCGTTCGGCTCGACAAATTTTAGTTGCTCCTTGAAAGCACGAAGATTCTGTGAGCACACGCTGCCACCTAAGACACAAAAAATTTAATCTGTTTTTTATTTCTTTTCTATGCTATTTTGTCGTTTTATGTCATTTTTGTTTCTCTCTCATCTTTCTGTGAGTCCCCAATACCCTTCCTCACGTAAGGCAGCAAGTGGGTGATTTGCACAGGCCGGTTAAATTCTCTGCTTTTCAATTAAAGTTTCTCTCCCTTTCTCCATGCCAGGCAAATGTCTCAATTACCTGAGAAGCAGCACGCGATGAGCATTGTGCTTGCGAGCCACGATGCTCTCTCATGGTTGACGCCGTATTTTTCTCTGAGCAGTACGATGATGTATCCGGCGCAGGAGCTCACCATGACCAACAGGAAGTCAGACAAGGCCTCGCAAAAGGGCACGATCCAGCATCGGTCCAGGAGAGCACGTTCACGCGCCGATTCTTCCGCCGTAGACGTGGAACAGGGTCGGGTCATTTTGATTCACCTACAGTCTCCTAGAACATATCAAAACATGCTCTTCTTAGGACAAATGCTCGTCATTAAGGACATAGAAATATCTGTCTCAACTACTTATGCCATATTTCGTTAAACATGTACGGCGTCATTCAAAATAATATTCATTAACCGTATTCTCCGGATCAGACTTTTGTTGACAATCCAAGTCAAAGTTGGCTGGAAATCTGACTAGAGTTAACAAGAAGGAAAAAAATAGTGTTTAACATCCGTTATTATTGCGATAGCAATTATATGGACACTCGCGGCTGGTTTTCGCCGTCGGCGTCGGCGTCCGCGTCGGCGTCATTTGCCGTATATGTATATGTATATATATAACCGGTCCCGCCCGTCGTTCGTGAGCGTGAAAAGACGCGAGGGGGGGGGGGGGGGGGGTCCCTCGAGCGACCTTCGATTTTACGAGCGGGGGGCGCGCACGTTATCTCCCCTTCTCCGCGGCCGACAGCGGGCGGGGGGGGGGGGGGGAGACGTTCGATTTTACGAGCGCGGGCGCGGGCGCGCGCTTTATCTCCCCTTCTCATCTCCCCTTCTCGGCGGCCGGGCCGGCGTACCCTTCTACGTGCTGCGCTTTCAACGCGAAGAGAATTCTCTTAAACAAGCGTTTTCTAGAGTTGCGTGAGATCGGATCCAAAAAGAGTTAGCTGCCAGCCTCACTTCGTATAACATTACAATTTTTTTGCTATCGCATTCATTGCTTCACCCTTGCTGTGAAACTGTGACTTTTTACAAACACTGAAATAAAACATGGAAAGAAAACCGATTTCTTTGTTTTTCAAGACTACCCATCAACGCTATGGAATACCTCAGCTGTGGATGTGTGGGAAAGCATTTAAGGGTGACATGACAGCTGGCCTAAAGTGCACCCACGCGTCCTGTTTACTATCACATTGATGCGCAAGAGTAAACGTTGCTACGTTTTTCCGTAAGAGCAGCTGTTACTTCACAAGTTGCTAATTCGCACTCGGGTGAGCAACACTTCTCAAGAAAAAAAAATTTAAAGAAAAACACCGGGCATCATTCCTTGGCGGACGGTTTATCACAACGTTCACCTAATATCTACTGCGTTCTTCCGCCGAAACTTCGTATTATGTAGTAATGCCCATGCATCTCTCACGACATTACAATAATCAGTTCTTAAAATAGCAGCTTTTATTGCTCCGGCACAACCGTAATGCGCCCTTCAGTATAAGTTATGTATCTTGCCCTCCTGGGTAGGGCATAGATTGTTAGCGTATGAATATCAAACGTGAGAACGATACGGCGAAAGTCAGGTCTGCAGGCTGCGTAGCGTTTCAGAATAAATGTTACGCGTACATTCATTGAAAAAAATAGTAAGAATTTAGTATTTGGTGCTTATGGTTACCCCGTTTTCAGTCCTACTACGGTTCCTTCACTGTTAACAGCGGAGCTGTTTAAGAATGGCGAACACTCGATTCACGTTAGCGAAAAATATAATCATCATGCCGCGCTCGCTGTGTTCGTCCTCTTCTGCGTCGTTAACGATATATATATATATATATATATATATATATATAGAACGAAATAAATATATAGCAATGATACGAAATGTCCATGAAATAGAACGCGAAAGCTTGAAATAGACCGCAGAAGGCTGGCCGATATCAAGGCGTTTCGTGGCTCGCATTATGTTGAACTTGGTTGTAGCTAGGTTGAGATTGGCTGTACTACATCTGAACTGGGCTATCACTAGGTTAAACTTGGCAATGGTAGGCCTCCTTCAGTTGACCGTAACCGATCATAAACTTGGCATGAATGTACATATTCAAATGTGAGAAACTCTCTTTGGAATCCCTCGATGGCACTGGAAGTAGAAGCACGAGCACAGCGCCGCTTGTTCTCGGCGTTCCCGTAGGCTGGACCCTGACGCAGAGGTCCCATACGTGCCGCATTGCATTCACGCTTATCGGCAGAATATTTTCGTCGTCTCTTGTTCTCCCATTCCTGGGCCGTGTATTCTGGATATGGTCACAGCTGCCGTTGGCGCGGAAGCGCGGCCGGCGCGGCAGAAACCGGTTGCGCCAGGTGTCTCCGTCGCTGGGCGTCGCTTAGCGATGGACACTCCGTGGTTGTCGCTACCACACGTTCCGTGGCTTTATCTAATCGAGCAGCAGAAACCTGGCTTTTCGTGGGGCGTATACATGTTTTGACGGCGGCTTAAAGAGCTTCGCATTGAGAAAAAGAAGCAGAGGGAAAGCGAAAGAGAGGAAGCAAGAACGAAAAAACCGCCAGGCCTGCGCTGAACGCGCGGCACAGTCACAGGCAAAGCTGGAAGAGCGGCCTTTCTAAAGGGTTTTTTAAACTCTCTTGGGACAACTACTACAAGCACACTTGCTTGGTACCCACTATACCATAAATCATCATAACGTTTTTGTAGTGGGGAAGTGTCCACTGTGCCATTACTCGTCATTCTTCGGAAAAGCGCGGTACCGGCTACACACTTGTAACGCATTATGTGCGCTTTGTTGATGCTGTGGCTGACGACGATGAAGAATTGTGCCTGAGGCTTTTGTAATGGGTCGGAGCATTGAACGACCCCCCTCGTTACACAATTCGCATTGTGTGATGCCTGGTTGTTACTTTATAGAACTGCATAATTTTATGCAGTTCATATAAGCAAATTCCGTTATGCTTGTAAACATCGAGAATCTTTTTGTTTTCTTTAGCAAAACGACTGCGATCCGCTATAGTTTAAAACATCTGTACATGCTCATAATGCAACGCTGAAGCTTCGCTAAGGACGATGTAGCTGAATATATTTAACAGTCAAAGGTAAGCCATATTCAAAAGCGCTGCTGTTAAAACCGAAACCAAAGCAGAGCTAAACCAGGCGTCCCAAATCTCGGAAGACAAAATTGCCGGTCTAACGAGCCACTAGTCGCTCTGATAGTAGGGCAGTAGCTCGGTCGCAGGGCCCTACGGGAGTGTCTGCTCTTTACAAAAGTATATTTCTCTATGGGAAGTATTCTTGCGTCCGTTTCTAGTGCAGCCGAAATATTGCTAAATAACGGAAGATGCTGGCGCAGGGCCCCTTAAAATCGACGTTGGGGAGTGTTTACGCCACAATTCTATGAGAAGCGCGGGATTTGAACTTCGCTAACAGTGTGCGAACCACTACAGCGTGATTGTCCTCCAAGCTAAGCCTTTCCTTGACTCGAAACAGGCGCTAAAAGCTTTCTGGAATCGTATTTCAAAAGTCCAAGCAGAGTTGTACTGGGCCTTTAGTGTCCCTTTAACGTATACCAATATTGCTATAGCGTGACAAGAGCATGTGACGAACATACCATTTCGCTAGTTAGATATATACCGATAACTTGATATATAGTCCGTTTCGCTAGCTTGATGCATACCTAAACAGGTATGTATGCCTAACCTAAATGACAGGGCGTGACATAAATTCATGGCGTGCATGTCATGTACGGCATGGCTTGCATGCCACGCTAATGGTGCGGTGCGTTCGCGGCCGTTTCATTCAGTAGATATATACCAAAAATTGTTTTACATAACTAAATGGCGCACAGAAAAAGACAGGTGCTAACACTAAAAGCATGACACGCACGCTAGTATCACCTGGTTTACTTGGTACGTTCTCGGTGCGTTTTCGGCCTTCTTGTTAACTGGATATACAAAATCCGGTACGTCATGACATGAGTGCGTGGCGAGCATAAATGACAGATCACGAATTAGTATATATCAGAATTAAGTTTCATAAGCATGCAACATACCAGATTGTACTGTCGCGCTCAGTATGAGCTACACCTCCGGAGCGGGACGCCCAGCGCACTGCACGGTTGTACAGTGGCTCCGAACGTGGCATATTTAAGAGTTATCAGGGGAGGGCTTGGCGGTTCCTGCGAGTGCGCGTCCCCTCGACTTGCTTTCACGCTCGCCCTCGCTTTTCCCTGCGGTGATACCAGCTTCGGAAATGATAACTTCGAGGGTGTAAGCAAGCAAGTGGTGGCGGTGCGCGCACGCAGGGGCAGGGAAACTGTTTTCCGATAACTCAAAATATACCATTATCGCCGCCACTGAACAACCTCGCAGGGCGCTCGGCCACGCGTTCGCGTGGTGCACCCCAGGTAGCACAAAACGGATAATTGACGTTTTCTAAACGTTTATCCGAGACCATATAAACGTCTGGAAACGTCACGGAAAAGAAGCAGAATGTCTAGAAAATGTTTTGTATCTCCTCTAATGTTCGGCTAGAATCAGTTTTTAAGACCATCTAGAAACGTTTTAAAAACGTCACAGGAAATCCCATTCTGCCAGGAAACGTTTTAAAAACGTTACGAAAAATCCCATTCTGCTACAAAACGTTTTACTAACGTCACAAAAAATCCGATTCTGCTAGAAAACTTTTTAAAAATGTCACGAAAGATTCCCATTCTTGTCTCATTGCATTGACTTTGAAAAGACGTTTTCTAGACGTTTTTAAAACGCCGTGCAGAATTTCGTTTGTTTTTGCTGTTTTGTTTTTGTGGGTGCAATTAGCGCACGTTTATAGCAACCCCTCTCTGTTAAAGTAAGTATATTTGCTTTTTTTCTGTAATTACTATTACAGAGTGAGAGCTCAGTAGATTCACAGACAAAGGTGGTCATGTATATTGATTCCGTAAAACAGCAACTTTCTGTACAGCATAGAAACGTAAAAACCACAAAATCAGATACAGCATGCGACTAGATATCATACAGAAACGGCAAAAGAACACAGAATATCGCGGTAGTAAAACTGCAGCTATATGGTATCCAACCTTCAAGAATACAATTTTTTGTTGCACAATTCATCATTAGCAAAATTGTTGTCAAACAACTAACAACGCAATGTGACAAAACATAGGACCTGGTAGAGCAATTCTGCAATATGTAATCGTCGTCTTAATTAGCTCTACTGAATAAAACACTAAAATGAAGTTAAGAGAATTTATCGAAAAGGTAATGTCGCTGAAGCCGACGATTCGCCAAGTGGTCTAGCTTCTGTCAGCGACCTGACGAAGGACAAGCCTCCACGTTGAAACGTTTCCTCAAAGCTTCATCTTCCGCGGAACTGTTTTTTTTTTCTTAAGAAGGAGAGAAAGAAAGAAGGAATAGAGGATAGGCAGGGAGGTTAAATAGCCTCCAGTTTGCTGCCCTATTTATGGGGTGAGGAATGAGGGAGTGAAAAATAGAGAGAAAGAGACACATTTCACAACATACACACAGAGGAGCTTATCACAGGTGGTCGCTCAATTATGTAGCCTTGAACTACTGCAGGAAGGCTCGTGTAGTTTTCTGGGCTGATGTGCCGTGAAGCCAGACTGCCAAGATCTTTCCTTCAGTGATAGGCCGCGGCCGCCAAATCTCGTGAAGGTACACTGGAGAGTGTGGCGTTGTTGAAATTGGGGCAGCGGCACAAGAGGTGATCGATAGTCTCTACACAGTTGCTGCTATCTCACATTGACGAATCTGCCACACAAGTCCGATAGCTGAATGAGTTACAAGAAGCTACACGGAGCCCTATTCAACAAAACATTGTAAGCAGGAAAGGAGGCATGAATCAAGCATGTAGTGTATGTCTTTCTTCGTTCGAAAACAATCGTTCAGTAGGGCTCCTATACACCATAGCCAGAGGTCATCGATTCGATTGTGTCGAGAACACTAAAAAAACAAAGCCGCAAAATAATATTTGGCCCATCCAGCCAAGAATACGTATTAAAAAAAGAATGTAAGTGGCTTGCAAAATCACTTTTGCTGAAGTGTATAGTTCACAAAATGTAACTTTTAGGAACTTTCTTACTTGTCTCTGTTCGAAGATTTCGCGCTTCAAAATGTTCACAAAGAACCCTGGCATCCTTACAAAAGTAACACTAGACATTCTGAACATAATGTGTCCATCTTAGACGTCAGTTATAAAAATTACACCATCTCCCGCTAAAGGGAACCATGTGTAGATGTGAAGCAGCGGGCGCTAACGCTTACACTGGCGGCGGCGTTGACGCTGGCGCTCATCGCAGCGTTGCGCAGGAGAGAAAACTGAGAAGGCGCAAAGCAGGCAGTGATGGAGCAGTGTTTCCTACTGGAACATGCCAATCGCTGCTAATGGGCAATGAGAGACAGAAGACTCCAAGTGGACACAGAGACCCGCACTCCGCTTTTAGTTAACGCGCACGCAGCGAATTTTTATTGTTCAACAACGCACAGGAGAAATCTCCCACCGGCACCACCTTGGAGGTCAAGATCCATTGCCGTATATACGGGGGGGGGCCAGTGAATGGTTGTGCAGCGCGAGCAGTCGGTTTTTTCAACCAAGAAACTCGCTAGCAGACGCTGCCGGCGTCGCGAGGCGAGAGAGAGGGGGGGAGCGTAGGAGAGGGGCGACGCGCATGCGCAGTGGGAGTGTGGACGCCGCGGGCAGGTATGCCTATAGGAGAGAGGGGGGAGCGTAGGAGAGGAGAGAGAGGGGGGGACGCGCATGCGCAGTGGGAGTGTGGACGCCGCGGGCAGGGATGCCTAGAGGAGAGAGGGGGGAGCGCAAGAGGGGAGAGAGGAGGGGAGGCGCATGCGCAGTGAGGGTGTGGTTGCCGCGGGGAGGAAAGCCTAGAGGAAAGAGAGGGGGAGAGGAGGTTTTTATTTTTATTTTTTTTGAAAAGGGTTTGCGCATGCGCAGTAAGGGTGGTCACACCGGCACAGCACCACCGGATTAAGCTTCGCCATAAGATGCTTCACATCTAAAAATATTTATGGGTGCCGTATTCATGTTCCAAGCTGCGTCCACTACATAAGTAACGGTTTGACGCTTCGAAATTCAGCGTACAAAACTTAACACAGGAATTATTGTATGACATCCCTAGAGAGCACACCAGTTAACCTTAAATGTGTCATGGCTAGCAGGAAATATGAACGCTGTCGATTACAGCAACATACCACAAAGAGCACAACTAAACAAATTGTCTCTCGACATCCATTTTTATTCATACGAAAACCTGCCGGTCACCCCTCAAAGAGAAGAAAGTCATAATTTAGTTGGTGTAGCCTTTGTTTCTAAACGTCTAGGGCGAGTACCACCTGCAATAAATAGAAGAAAAGATAACTTCACTATAATATTTAATACCTAAAATAGGACGGTGTAAAAAGTTGAAAACTGGATAACACCGTACGGTGACCGAGAGCGAGCATGCTTTATTTAACCAGGCACAAGAGACGTGCAAGAAAACATCTTGGTTCTGCAAATAAGTGCCAGCTTTACAGAGAAAGGAGGAGGTTAACACTGAAAGGAAAACATATAAATCACAAGTCCGAAAGCGCATCAGATAGTCAAGGCAGCACTGAGAAATCACAGCACTGAGAAAAAATGCCGAACTCCTCCCCGGAAAACGCGTCTTTGACTCTGATCATGCCCTCAGAAATTCGCAACAAAAAAGCGCGCCCAGGCTGTCGTTATACACAGATAGTACACGGGAATAAACGATGAACTAGTACGCCGTCGCTGCAAATATGCTCTTATGCACGAACTTAATAATAATAATAATAATAATAATAATAATATCTGGGGTTGTATGTCCCAAACCACGATATGATTATGAGGGACACCGTAGTGGAGGGCTCCGGAAATTTTGAACATCTGGTGTTCTTTAACGTGCACTGACGTCGCACAGTACACGGGCCTCTACCATTTCGCCTCCATCGAAATACGACCGCTGCGGCCGGGGTCGAACCCGCGACCTTCGGGTCAGCAGTCAAGCACCGTAACAGCTACACCACCGCGGCGGACATCCACGAACTTCAGTGATAGCAAAAGTGGATGGCACACGTCGTAACTTCTATGCAGTTTTAGAATTCGGTGCGCGAAGTATTTCGTTAGCGTTTGTCGCCAATGCGCATGCGTTATACGTACGCTACGTACACAACAAACGCTATCTTTGCGTAACCTATTGTAAAACTGGCTACTGCGCACGCTTCGTATGCCATCATCTTGCGTAGTCATGTTAAGTGGCGGAAATAGCATACGTTCCCAACGAACGCTGTCCTTCCGCACCCTATTCTGAAACTGCCTATTGCACACAGCACACATAGCTTAACCTAATCTATATATTGGAACTACCTCATCAAACGGCCAAGCGAAAACATAGTCATTTTACTGAAATTAGGCTAAGAGATATATATAGTTACCGCTCATGTTCGTTAGAACGTGAACGGAAGCCATGGCCTGCATTTACCTTTGGACAGCTTTTTTATCGCGTATGCTGAATAAATTCCGTACTCAGGTACTGCTAAAACATATCGCATATGCAACCCGTGATGCAATGTTCGCAACACGCTTTTAGGGGCGAAGCTCCTTAGGGTGTAGGTCTGTCCCTCCTCTGTAGTAGTAGTAGTAGTTGTAGTAGGTAGGTAGGTAGCCACGTATAGTGGAATGTACCCACTCCACGTGATAAAGATGACGATGACGCAGGATAGTGGAATGTACCCACTACACGTGATAGCGATGAAGTATAAGCCCGTTCCAGTATAGTGGAATGTACCCACTACACGTGATAACGATGACGATGACGCTGATGACCATGAAGTATAAGCGCGTTCCTCTGTAGTAGTATCAGTAGTTGTAGTAGGTAGGTAGCCACGTATAGTGGAATGTACCCACTCCACGTGATAAAGATGACGACGACGCAGTATAGTGGAATGTACCCACTACACGTGATAACGATGATGTATAAGCACGTTCCAGTATAGTGGAATGTACCCACTACACGTGATAACGATGACGATGACGCTGATGACCATGAAGTATAAGCGCGTTGTAGACCACACATTCTCTTTCTGCCATGGATGGAAACGATCGAGTTTCACCCACTCATCATCATTCACTTCGTGGATATGGCATGATAATTTTTCATTTGTCATGGTTCTCATATACTGAGCTCAAATGAAATAAAAATGATCCTACCATCAAAAACGACGCAAGCCCGTGGTTTTTAGAATTCGCAAATCCAAAGAAAACTAATAACACATCACGTAACCACGACCGTCTCTCAAGCACGGTGCGATAGCGTCCCTCGCCCAAGCTGATGCGTGCATTTTTCCGCCGGGAATCTTACGGGACTACGACGAACCGTCACTCAGTCGCTCCACAGAGACATACTTGAATTCGAGTCCACAAGTTTCACATGCAGCGAAGTATAGTTTCTTCACAGCTGCGTCCATAGACTCCATGAATCACGACACAAGCACGAAACAAATCAACAGTGGGCTCGACCGGCGAGCGCGACGACTCATGCGAAATCGACGAGCTTAACTGACATTGCAGAAGCAACAATTGCGCTGATGGATATAGTCGGTGCTTAGACTTTCGTGAAAAAGTTAGACGGCTATCGCTGTGACTAAAGTACTTAAAGTTTACTGGTTAACGAACTTTGAAGTCTTCATGAATGCTGATGCAATGTTGACATCACTTGCCTTTATCCATTTTGCGCGTTACTTTCTTCAGCGCAACGAGAGATGGCGTGCGCTCACTCGAGTTCAAATTTCAATTCCCGGCGGTGTGTTCATGGCCGTGCATGCAGCGACCAAATGGCGCGCGCTCTGCTGCTCGCCGAAAAAAGTCATATAAAGTGGGTTTTCTAGACGGCTTTTCTATGACGTTTTTAAAACGTCGAAAATGGTTTAGAATCAGACAAACGTCTTGAAATATCTCTTCAGAAGAAGTTGCAGGGTCTTACGAAGTGCGCTGTAGGTGTAACCAAAAACAGATTTAATACGGCTTTCTTATGACGTTTTTAAAACCTCGAAAATGGTGTAGAACCTGAGAAACGTCTTGAAATAGGTCTTTACAAGACGTCGCAGAAAAAATGGTCTCAAAAAGTGTTTTCTAGACGTTATCACCGACAGATATAACACGGCTTTTCTGTGGCGTTTTTAAAACGTCGAAAATGGTTTAAAATCCGACAAACGTCTTGAAATATCTCTTTACAAGACGTTGGTGACCAAAATCGTCTCTAAAAGAGCGTTTTCTCTAGGCGTTACAAATCACAGATATAAAACGGCTTTTCTTTGACGTTTTTAAAACGTCGAAAATGGTCCTATCTGGGGTAGCTCGTACTGAGTGCGATAGTGTAAGCATGCCTGCATGAGAAAGATGCGATACCAAGCAACATGTCATGAGATAATGCCTCCGTCAGCCTCAAGGACCAACATTGTGATGTATGCAGCTCCTTGCAGACTGCTTTGCATTACATTGATTCCCACAGTGGGTGAGATCTGCTGGAGTTTTTCTACCATAATAATAATTCTGAGGGTTTAAACACGATATAGTTAACTGAGGGTATTTACACCACGTGGGGGGTTTTTAACGTGCACTTAAATCTAAGTATCATCATCATCAGTCTGACTGCGCGTACTGCAGGGAAATGCCTCTAAGTATACGGGCCTACAAAGCTAGCATTTCCGCCTTCCTCGAAAATGTGGCCGCTACTGCCGATTCGATCCCGCGACCTGCGAGTCATTAGCCAAGCACCATAGCACCATAAGCATCAAACCACCGTGGCCGGTGCGTTAATTTTTACTCGTATAAACAGATTATTAAACAGATATAGGTAAAGACAAGGGGGAAGGCGCCGGAGCATTTGAGTCTTCCAATGGATGGACTCCTCACAACGGAGATGATGCAGCTCACCAGAAAGAAGGCGAGCCTGCTTCCATGGTTTTTGCATATATACTTTTTTTCTACATTCAAGGAACTACCTTCTCAATCACCCACCCCAATGCGTCGCGCCACCGCCGATCCATTGAACCTTGCGCCGTTCACACACCGCCGCCGGAGGTGGGAACACCGGCTCGCCGCCGCCTGCGATTCGTCACCGGCGCACAGGTGTGATCTCAACCCACGTGGTGTCTGTAGATGTCACCCGTGTTACCCCGAGCGGGACACTCCGGCGTTCTAAACAAAATTTTTGACCTCTGTACAGTGCCCGGAATTCGCTCAAATGTTCCGGCGCAAAATGCAGGCCTTAGATATTACAGGCTGACTGACCGAGGCCTGTTCCCACATTGCCTAGCCACTAACTCACCTCATTAAGCCCGATATCGAGCTCACGTGAGAAACGCTGTAAGTGAGAGGGTTCCAAGAACTGGAACGCCTCTTGCCGTAGCCGCCGATACTTACGCTTCGAAGCACACGTACATGCCGATATCCTCAACGACGTGGCAGCTTAGCACGAGGCGACGTGTTTTTAGAACGGGCCATGGTTTAATCTAAGCTGTGGCTATCCAAAGCTGAAGCAAGTTATCCAGGCTAAATCTTTTTACGGCTGAGTAAAAACGTCGTGGTTGAAAGCGGTTCAACCGCTTTCATCCACGACGAATAGCGCTGTAGCCGTGTCGTTCTTGTGTGCCCCGCTTCGTTAACAAGTGCGCTAAAATAGTAAAATCGGTTACCAACACATGGCAAAACATACGCTAAGACAGGTTATTCCAAGTTAGCCCAGCGACAACTAGTGAGCCCCACGGCATGATGAACCCTGTCCTACTTCCTCCATGACCAATTCTGGCGAAGTGACTGTCGGAAAGCCTCTTGGGCAGGCGTTTCATCGACACGTAATGCGCGTGAAACACAGGGCGGGATCAACGCGCTCACACGGCCAAGAAACGGCGGCATTGACTCGCCTGAGGACGCAGCGCCACCTCGCTGTCATGGTTTAGGCAAGGACGACGAAAATCTGCACGCTCGTCTACAAGCTGCAACAAGGCAACCAACGTGTCGAACTTGGAAAGAAAAAAATGGAGGGACCGCACCCAGCGTCCACAACCCAACCTCCTTTGATGCCTTACCTCTTTGTCTTCTTGACATAGTGTCCATGATGATCCTGCTTCATTTTTTTTGCTCTGCTCATGGACGCCACGTACCGTTGTGGACGCCACGTATACGTAGTACTAATTCTCGCAAACGACTGCGATAGCAAGAAATTGGAATGTCACACGAAGATCTACGAGCAGCTCGATACTTCAAGCTTCCCGCTGAAGCACTAAGAAGGACGCTCGAAAAGGACGCGCGGGTATACATAGGACAAGAGTGACATAACAAATATTACAGTTGCTACACTTTTGTGTTTGAACAACCCTCTGCGTCTCCTGCCACGCGGGGCGTCCGACGAAAGGTGTGCGCGCTGCTCCTTTTTTTTTTCGTTCCACATAACGAGTGGTTACAGAAAGGGGCTCCTTTTTTGTGCGCGTCAACAAGTAAGTCACTCGATAAAAAGGGTGCAAGCAAAAGTCCCGGACTCAAAGAAGAAGACTGCACGAAAATGATCCAAGCGCTGTTCACAAGCATTATCACGTACGCGACCCCACACGTAAATATGAAGAACAGCCAACGGATTAAAATGAACACACTCATCAGAAAAGCACACAAGATTGCCATGGGTCCTGTCACCCTCCACTTCCACGGAAAAGTTGCTCAAAATGGGAGTGCACAACACATGGGAAGAGCTCGTGGAAGCTCACCATGTCAATCAGCTGGAGAGACTGAAGCTGACGAATACGGGTAGAGCCCTACTCCAAGATCTGGGTTACCACGTCGAAGATGATATGCACGTTCCTCAGCGTAATCCGTACGAGGTCAGAAACAACTTATAAATAAGCAATATAACAAGAAACACGCATCCAGAATACGATAAAGGAAGACAGGCCAGGGTACAACTGCTCAAGCATACACCAGAACGCACCAACAGCAATGAAGAAGACGTGAGATACGCGGACTTGGCGGCGTATATTACAAACGACCGTTTTGCAGTCAGCGTGGTCGACGAAAACGGTAAGGAATTGAGAGCAACATCCACACGGGCCAAGGACGCGAGTACAGCGGAAGAGCTGGGAATAGCCCTGGCCATCGCTACATGCAAAAAGACGCGGGCTACCGTGATAACATATTCGCAAGAAGCGTGCAGAAGGTACATGATTGGAACGGAAGGATCGGAAAGGCAGCACTCCATATCTTAAAAAGCACCAAGGTGGACTAAACAACCATCCTCTGGACACCGGGACACGAGTCTCTCGCGGGGAATGAGGCGGCGCACGCCGCGGCTCGAGATCATGTACGCCGAGCCATCTCCGACACGCAGGGAACACGTACCGACGGTTTCACGACGAGGGTGAACGCATACCGAAGAAGTATTCAGACATTTTGGCGCATTACAGGAAGCAGAGGAAGCAGTAACCGCCGGCAAACAAGAGCCTGAGTAGGGAGCAAGCGGTGACCTGGAGAAGACTCCAGGCCGGAACTTACCCGCATGGAACATTGATGTACGCAATGTATCCATGGACCTACGCGTGGGACTGCAAGTTTTGCCAACCGGACGCGCGAAAAAGCAGCCGGATCCAAGCGAAAAAGCAGCGGATCCAGAGGAAGAATTCGAAGACCAGTGCGAGGCTCTGCTGGTGACGCGAGGCCCTGACAACCAGCTACGATTGGTGAACAGGGCTCGGGCGGCGGGAGCGAGCCATGGCTAACTGGACTGAGGAGGCCACCCACCTTAGGGTTGAAGTACAAAGAGCCTGGTCAAAAATAAAGAATAAAGTTCACTTCTATCTCTCCTCTCAAGGGCAGTTTCCAAAGTGCAAGAAAATCTAGGAGCGTTGCGTGATAGAAAACACGCTCAACCTGCTCCGAGATCTGCATACCTCCAGCGGTAAATTGTGTGTATCAATAGCTTGCCGTTATTATGCGAGCTCATGCATGACGCGTGGCTAAGTGGCTTAACGCAGCGCGCTGCGGAGCGGGGGGGTTGCTGCTTCGAATCCCCGTCGGGTGCCTTGGAATTTTTACCGCGATAGCGTTGAAGAAGTTTCGCAGAAATTCCGGCGTCGGTGTCGGTTTCGGCGTCGTTGGTTGTGAGTGAAAAATCATCTTGTCCGTGACCAAAAAATCAAGAAAGATGCAAATAAAATAAATAGTAACAATTTCCGGGTTTGAGGGAGGATCGAACTCAGGCCGGCTGCGTGGAAAGCAGGTGTTCGACCACGCAGCCACGCGTCTGCTTGGAAATACAGTTAAAATAACTTCCACTGCTCGGAAATGCAGCGAAACTAACTTTCAGGTTTTACAATTACACGCATCCTGTATACAGGCGTCACAATACAATATGTAATATCGCAGTAATATTGCGTGGTACAAGCGTACATTGCCATAGGGCGTCAGAACATGTGAATACCATAACGACATGGTGGTTTAAAGCCGGCCACTCATTACAAACCCAAGCAACCACGGATATCCGCCCAAGATCCGCGGAAGCGCCTAATATCCATTGCCAAGATGGGATGTATGACAGACGTGCGATGGATATCCCATTGTGGACATCCGTTTCTGGAGCTTTTACGAATGTACGATGGACATCCACTGATGGATTTTCAACGGATATTTATAAAGTTTTTTCAGTGATGCTATTAAACACCTCAACACATAGACTCCGTGCGTGAACGCAATGCCTTCTATCTACAAAAAGTATTCGGGAGTCTAAAGAACTAACGACATAGTTTAGGCCCCACAATAAAATAATATTGAGTATATCTTGCTGAACTGGAAAATGATTTTTCCTCTTTTTTTATCTTTTTCGCTTGCTCGCTGTTGCTGAAAAAAATTGTTTACACCAAACGCCACGCAGGCCACGCCGTTGAACTTTTTGAACACCGCGCCACCACTACACGAACGCCTTTTCTCGTCTTCTGACTAAGCCAAATCAATCCATGGCCAAATCCAAAAAGCATTTATGGCGGTTTGGTTGAGATCGGTTGAAATTCTTTCTCGCGCAATGTAGGTGCGAAAGAAGTGGGAACATTGTTTTGTCCACGATTTTCACCGAAATGGACCAGCGATTGGAGAAATTGTATAGGTAAGTAGTTTAAACTTGCTTTTCAGCCGTTTTGTGGGATTTATCGAGAGGGCTAGCTGTTGCACCGGGACCGCTAAAAAGACAAAGATCGTGTCGTCACTAACTTACGCCGTGCCGTTTCCTTGCTCATTTGGTTCTGTTGATACGTTGGTTACTGCCCCCCACCTTTCCCCGGTGACATGGACTAACCACTGACACTGGCAATGTTACGATACTTATGCAACTTCTTCAATTGCTGTTGGCGCACTCCGTTCTGCATATAACATTGTTCAAATCCTACACTTCGCAGGGATAGGCCAGTAATCTAATTCTGACGTATGTGGTCTCTGTGGCGAATGTAAAGCCCACTAGCTGTGACAAAAGAATAGATGTGGCCGCGGCCTGTGAAATTGTAGATACAATTACACCATTGCAAATTGGGCCCGAGAAGTGATGCTAATCGAGTCCTCCGGCTTTACACAAGGAGAGTCTAGCCTGCCTAGCTCACTTGTTCAAAACACTGATTCAATCTTGAAGCCTTTCACAGTGCCTCGATGCGCAGTCTATTTATTTCGCAGCAGGGTGATTCCACGAGAGATCGAACATGCGTGTCCGGTCGATATTTTTGTTTTGTCTGGGTTCTTTATATGTTATGCGGGCACATTCAAAGTGCACGGAACCGAAAATTTTATTTCCGAAAAACGCTCCGAGCGCGAGAAAAAAGATATTTGAAGGTGGCGGCGCGGGAGTCTTGTTTTTGCTCACCGCAATATTTTTAGATTTCGCGGCTGAATTTAATGCGAACTATAAATGTGGCGTCGAAAATTTTTTATCTTGGTTTTAATGGGCAATACTGTGAACTACATCCATGCTTTTTTGATGCTGTCCTCCAAACGGAAAAAAATGTAAAAAAAAATGGCAAACACGGCCCAAATCGAAAATGTTTGCTAAGTTTGATGCGTCTTCACCCGTTTGCTACTTTACACAGAAACTTCAGAACTGTGTGACGTATAGAAAAAGGCCTTTGAAATAATTCTGCGAAAGATCGCTTTCCTACAAGCAGCGTAAAAAAAAGAAAAAGAATAGTTAAAAGAGCAAGTTTTTTCAAAAAGGCCCATTTTCAAAAAAACAAAAAAAATCCGGTCTCAATTTTGACGAAAATTTTTTTATCGAAAAGCGCTTATGTCAGTCAATGCACGGTTTCAATATCATATGTCCTCCTTCGCTTTGTTAACGAGATATAACAGGCCAAAGTGCCCCTTGCTGTGTGTTCTCACTGCAGTGCACTTGATGGTTGTTATCAGCTTGCATTGGGCGTAAATATACAGTACTAATTATTTTGCTGCAGCGAAACTTCACTCTGGTGGCCTGTCTTCAGGAAAAATGTATTCTCAGATTTTATTTGTGCCTAGCGTGTGTGAGGGTGGGCAGCTTCCGCTCTTTAAAGGACTACGCATATGCAGTTTGCAGCCTTGCAACCTCGCCTAGAGCATACTTTAGAAGTGAATTACAATATATTCTGAGCGTTCGCTGTGTCCAACACATTCGTACTGAGTGTCTTTGCATACAAAGGAAGCCTACAGCAGGCTTTTTTATGGCCTCAAAATTTGCTCAAGATTTGGTGGCACTACCCCTTTAAGCACTGTACATTAAGTGGTTCAAGCTCAAACCAGCTAAATCTTGTCAGTGTAATTCATCTTCTTGTCAGTACATCACCAGAAGGAACCTTGACCACTTTATCTTACATAGATTGCAGCAGCCAAAATTAGAAGCTGATCAAGGGACACACACATGAGCACATATGTTCAATCTGGCCCTTTGAAATGGAGGTTCAGTTTCCTAACTGCATGCATATGTACTACCTTTGTTTATATATGATCACCGTCTTGTGTAACTGCACTTAAAAAATGTTGTTGGAAGTATACAAACTGTGTTTTTCATAATTCTACCTGCTCTTCTGTTGTATGGTAGTGGTTCAAGGGTTAAAGAAGAGAATAAAGAGAGTGGAAAGAACAACCACCGTTCTAGACTAGAAACAGCTGCAGTTTCTTGACCTATAGTTTCACGAGAGCCTCTTAGGCCACATACTTTTACGTTATTTTTTTCCTGCACTGTTTCCATCGAAGCATTTATATATGTGCACATTTTCACGAAATCTGAATTAGGCACTTTTTCCGTATACTCCCTTTCTTCTTAAACTATAAGAAAGCCATTAAAACGTCGAAAAAGGAAAAACTGAGAGGCAGGAAACAGAGAGGTGGCTACTAACAACTGACATCTATTTCGAAAAAACACCTCCTCCTATAAGTCCGTACAGAGCATGCTCAAAAGCACCCTTTTCGATCACTGCGCCAATCTTACCCATGAAAGTCACCACTGTTCAAGAAAGTCACACTCTTTCCTGGTCAAAAAAAAAAAGCTGCGCTTACACATTTTCCCGGACCAAGTTTCCAAATATGGTATGCCTCAATCTATTCTCTTTCACGCTGCGTCTTAGCTTTACCTACAACGGATACATTTCCAAACATGGGTGTACAATCGCACTGCTTACATTGTAGCGGAAGGTTACCACCACTGCCAGAGGGTAGATTTCCATGCTCCCGCATACGAATGTTAATACATCGACCAAATTGTTCAATGTATTGCTTATCACAACTAAGCAGAGTGCTATACACCACACATGTGTCACATGCGCAGTTGACACGTTTGTTTCTCTGCTTTGTGTGCCGAGCTGCGCAACCCTCTTACACAGACCTGCCAGTTTGCGTGGTGCGGAACAGACCAATCTGGTTATCATTTCAGGCAGCAGCCTCTTTCAACCTTTGTCAGATACTCTGTACGTACGGCATAACTAGCAGGTTCTTTTTCTTATGGTCTCGAACATCACGATCACTCCTGTGAATCCTCCCACTCTAAACTAGTTAAAAGGGCTATCGCCAATTTATGTTTCTCAAATGCTGTGGCTAGGCGCTGCACCCATCAAATGCAATATAGCGTTGTTCAGCAGCAATACAGGCTCTGGCGGCAGGTTATCCTAAGACTTTGATCACGTAGCACTGTGGCTGAATATTTGTTCATAGCATCTCAGATTGAAACACAGTAGTGATTGTGATGTTCGAGATCATAAGAAAAAGAACCCGGTGGTTATGCCGTACGTACACGATATCTCACACAGGTTGAAAAAGGTTGCTGCCTGAAATGATACCAGATTGGTCTGTTCCGCACCAAGCAAAACTTGCAGGTCTGTGTAAGAGGTTGCGCAGCACGGCACACAAAGCGGAGAATGCGACATCAAATATCAACTGCGCATGTGACACGTGTGGTGTATAGCATTCCGCTTAGTTGTGATAAGCAATACATTGGACAATCTGGTCGATGTATTAACGTTCGTTTGCGGTAGCATGTAAATCTACCCTCTGGCACTGGTGGTAACCTTTCGCTACAATGTAAGCAGTGCGATTGTACACCCATTGTAGGTAAGGCTAAGACGCAGCATGAAAGATAAAAAATTGAGGCGCACCTTATTTGGAAACTTGGTCCGGAAAAAATGTGTAAGCGCAGCTTTTGTTTCGTTTGTGACCAGGAAAGAGTGTGACTTTCTTGAACAGTCGTGACTTTCATGGGTAAGATTGGCACAGTGATCTAGTAGGGTGCCACTGCGCATGCTCTGTATGGACTTAGGAGGAGGTGTTTTTTTTTAATAAACGTCAGTTGTTAGTAGCCACCTCTGTGTTCAATGTCTCTGCTTCCGCCTTTCAGTTTTTCCTTTTTCGACGTTTTAGTGGCTTTCTTAAAGTTAAAGTATGTACCAACTTGCCCAACAAGCAACTATTGAATGCCTTTCCTCTCTCTCCTTACTCACCACACATAAATTAGCTGAGGAATCCACTTTGCTAAAATGTTTTTTTTTCCTTTTTTTACACCATTATCGTTGTTTAGACAAAGAAGGAATGGGATATAGAGGTAAACTTACAATATGGAATTTTTTATGGCACAAATGAAAAAAAAAGGACGACAAAGCAGGAAGTCATCAAGGGCTTGTCTACGGTTAGGCACAACCTCATGATATCAACAGTCAAGAAGTCAAGGAAAGCATAGGGGACATTATTTGTAGTCTTTTAACTGTAATGTAGTAATTGTGATATATGTATGTAAAGAAATTAAGGTGAATGAAAAGACAACATGCCGCCCATAGGGAGCGAATGTACAATGTTCGTATAATGCGTCGGATGCTCTATCAATAAGCTTCAGCAGAGGTCATCCATCTGTCCACTTTATTGAGTACTATATCTGTGCATGTAAGTGTGGGAGTGTTAGCCAGTACTGCTCACAGCCATGACTGCGAGTGTGGAACACACTTCTTTTTAATGTGATATAGTGTTAAAGAGCGCGTTTCGTAGAAATTCTAATGTCATTGGCGACGGTGGTGACATTGGTTGTGAGTGAAAAATCGCCACCGTACATGAGCAAAAGTTCAAAATAGATAAAAACAAATAATAATAATAATAAAAAAACTCCCGCCTGAGTGATGATCATAATCAGGTCTTCTGCATGCAAGCTGGTGTTCTATCACAGAGCTATGCCAGTGCATGAAACTGCTTCATGAAAAAACAGAATGTCATGTAGTGAGAGGGGGTCTGCTTGTAATGTTGTGTGGCAGAATCGTAGCATCGCACCAGTCTTCAAAACATGAATTGCGCAATGAGTGGGCAGTTTAAAGCTGCCCATCCATTAAAAAAGTGCGCAGGTGCTCCTGGCTCCTTACAGATGCATAGCGGGCACTTCACAACCGTACTTGCAGTAGACATTCTACGATAGCTTCAAGCGGCCAATGTTACTCACGCAACGTTAATGTTCCCTTCTTTGCGGCACTGTTGAAGGTGGTGCACACGGGGCCCAATTACGGTATCATGTTCTACTCTTGAAGAAGAAGCTCAAGTGACCTCCAATTTTTTGCCACTTGGTGCCACATAGTACGTGATTGTTTTACGGGTTGGCCACTGGCCCATAATTCCTCGTTATGAGTTAACATTCATTCATAGCGGGAGTCTTGTTCCATCAGACTTACTGCCTTCAGGTAGTATGCGAGGGTTTATTGATAAGGTGCCAGCCCGTTAAATGATCGGGTGCGACATTTCGCCAGGTGGCAAAAAAAGTGTGTTCCACACTCGCAGTTGTAGCTACAAGCGGCTAAAACTCCCTGGTTTACATGCAGAGAAATACCCAATAAAGTTCACGGAGGGATGACCACTGCCTGAGTGCAATTGGTATAGCTTCGAATGTGTTATCCAAAAGTTGTAGGTTTGCTCCCTGCAGGCAGCAAGTTGTCTTTTCGTACACTTTTTCTTCTTTCCTCACTTTTATAATTACTATACTATAAATAATGTCTCCTATACTTTCCTTGTTGCATGTTGGTTTCATGAGGCAATGAAAAAAAGTGGACATGTACAACACAGATTGCAGCATTCGTATAGTTTGCTTTGTGAACAGTAGGGCATACACTCACAATATTTTTCTCTTCCAGGTGTCTCCAAACACAATTGTGACAGCTACAAGACAACTATCACCACTAGGAAGGCTTTTGAGCTTGTCTCATGTGCTGCAGGAATAGCCAGACACAACTACTCTTTGAAGAAAATAAACCTCTTGAGCATTCTGTAGACAGATTACATAATAAGGAATCCTTTACACATTACTAAATCCTTATGCAGTTTGTAAAGAGACTGGGCATCATGGTATGGGTCAAAAGAGCAAAAAGACAAGTTAAGTGCCACGAGAAGAGGAAGAACACAGGCATTGGTGTCACAAGGCACATGCCAGCATTTGTTGCTGCTCGGTATTAGAGACCAGCTAGTTCTTGCTGGACGTTTAGTCCAGAGCCAGACAATGTATGACACGGAGCACCGAAGCCATGGGCTCTTGCTGGAAATCTGATTCAGAGACCAGGCGAGGTGGTCCGTCATACCAGGAAACCAGGTGAGGTGGTCTACTGTACTAGGGACCAGGCAAGGTGGCTGCTGTTCTGTTTGCTTTTCCAGGTAGCTGCTGTTCCATCTGTTGTTCTGATTGGCTGCTGCTGTTCTGGGCTTTCTGTCGGTGGCAAGCGTTGTAGCTGGGCTTACTGTGCTACTCTAGAGGCCACAGTGGAGTCTTTTGCTGGCACTTCTGCAGCTGCCAGTCATGCTGTGCTGTGGGTAGACCCATGGTGACGTCCGCAAGTCAAGCAACTCTTCAACTCAAAGGATTCGTCGTGTGAATGGGCTCTCACCACAAAGACAAGGAATGGCGAGAGGCAGTATTTACATTCGTACAAACATTTTATGTTACCAGTACCAATACATGATAAGCTACTTTCTTTTGAGTAATATTTGATGTGAAAAAATTTGTATTTTATTTATCTGTAAATATATATAATTTATTTGACTGAGTGCACTTCGGTTTCAATCGCGTCCTTGGTGAGTGGCTCTGGGCCCACACCATTATGCTTTCCATCACACTTGGGCGTTGTTTAGCGCTCACAGGTTGAAACTGTGCAACTTAAAACTAAGTTATCAATGCAATTTCATTTCTAGCATCTTCAGTTCGTGTCGTATTGGAGTAAATTCAACTTTAACACTCATATCAAAGGCAATGTTACTTTTGGTGACCAGATTTGTAGCAACATGACGCAGTTAACTCGAGCAATTTTGCATACCAGTCGTTAATCTGACGCAGACACTTGGGCTAGTTGGCGATATCTTGGGCATCTGAACAAATGTAAAGGAACGCTCATGTAAAAGGAATATACACGTAGACGCCCTTCCTGTCTACGAGTCTCTTCCTTATTTGAGTGTTGCTTTGTGCTTGTGTTAATATGTCTGCCGTGTTTCAATCTGTGAGCACTGTACTGTCGGCCGCAAAAGTTTGCGGGATTTGCAGCGCGTGGCGGAGCGACGAAAAACTGCATCGCTGCGTCACCTACCGTGACGCGGCGGGTGTTGAGGTTATCGGCCTCAGTTGCTGGATCTTATCCGGATCCGGCAACTGAGGCCGATAGCCTCAACACCCGCCTACCATGACGCAGCGATGCAGTTTTTCGTCGCTACGCCACGCGCTGCAATCCCGCAAACTTTTGCGGCTGACAGTATACATTCCGGCACAACGTACGTACAAGGTCCAAAATATGTCCACGAAGGGATCCCATTCTGGATCTCCGGTGGATGTACGAAAATGTTTTTTTGAATATCTGTCGGACATCCGATAGAACTCCAGCGGAGATTTACGGATCTCCAATGGATATCCATTACAGCCGAAACGGATATACATCGGATTTCCGAGGGATATCTGTGGTTACTTGGGAAAGGCACAGACGTTACTGCGCGTATTCCCGTAAGACCACGTAGAGGGTGCATAGCAAGTTCGAAAATATTTCACGCACATATCTCATGGTTTCAAGCATACGACCCATTACATAGTGTGCACTAAGTGGTTGAAGTACACTCTAGGGACAACATATCGCTATCGCGTTCTACCCTTAAAGGCGAAGCTTAATGGTCCCCCCAAATTTTTTTTCTTCCGATTTATTTTTTGTGCATTTTAAATATATATATAAATATTTATATATATCCATATATATACATATCCGGGGCATGACGCTCACAAAATAATTACAAGTCAACTTCCCTCCACATCATTCGCATAACATCCATTCCCAAGGTACGCGGGATCTGCCGATTTTGTTTTTTTACCAGTGGAGCTGTGTAGCAAATCATTCCTTGTCCGGCAAACCAAAAAAATAGGACGGGTATGCGCCACAGGAAATGTGGAGCCCCACCACCGTGCAACCACAACATGACATTTCTTGGCGACGAGAAACTGCGTCGGTCGTGTAAGAACTATCATTATCATGGGCGGCATAACTCAGCCGGGACGCGCTCTCATCGTCCTCTTCTTGATATTCTACTTGGCTGTCAAAACGAGTTGCCATATTCGCCTGGTGTGGGATGCAATAACTGGGATGGTCAAAAGAATGAGTACGAAAAGAGAGAAATAAAGAGAAAGAGCGCAAGACAGACATAGTAAGAAAGGGAAAGAGAAAAAAGTCAGCAATATTAAGGAAATAAATACATAAAGCTGATCAAAGGCACATAAGGGAATAGACAACAAACAGAAATAGAAATAGAAACAAACAGAAAGAAAAAAAACAGACAGAAAAAGCAAAAAAGCAAAAGAGAAATAAAGATATTTTGAGAAGCAAAGAGCAAGAAAGAAAAGGGAAGCGAGAAATAGAGAGAATGGGGGGGGGGGGGGGGGGTGAATGAAAAAACGCGCGAGACAGACAAAGGGGTAGATAGTGAGAGAAAAAAAATACTTTAAAGAAACAGTGACAAAATACAGAGTAAGAGACAGTGAAATGGCAAAGGAGAAAGATGGAGAAAGATTAATAAACAGATGGAAGGCCACCCAGCTTCGCTCTTCCTTAAGTGAGTGAGTGAAAAGACTTTATTTGATTATCCGGTGGCTGACTATCCTAGCCCCGCGAGGGGAGGGTCATCGCGATGCGGCCTCACATCACCTTCCTTCATCTTTTTTCTCCTATCCTACGCTCCCCCCCTTCTCTCGCCTCTCGACGCCGACGCCGGCAGCGTCTGCTAGCGAGTTTCTTGGGTGAAAAAACCGACTGCTCGCGCTGCACAACCGTTCACTGGCCAGCCCGTATATATGGCACTGGATCTTGACCTCCAAGGTTAGTGCCGGTGGGAGATTTCTCCTGTGCGTTGTTGAACAATGAAAATTCGCAGCGTGCGCGTTAACTAAAAGCGGACTGCGGGTCTCTGTATCCAGTCGCAGTCTTCTGTCTTTCATTGCCCATTAGCAGCGATTGGCATGTTCCAGCAGGAAACACCGGTCTATCACTGCCTGACTGCGCCTCCCCAGGTTTCTCTCCTTGCGCGACGCCGCGATGAGCGCCAGCGTCAACGCCGCCACCAAGTGTAAGCGTTAGCGCCCGCTGCTTCGCATCTACACATGGTTCCCTTTAGCAGGAGATGGTGTAATTTTTTTTTCTTAGAGGGCAAAACGCTACCTCTCACCGCTACGCCAGATGTACACCGCCCTACGCGGGGCCGTTCAACAAACCCATAACCAGAAAACTAAAGTAGAAAACTAATCGGAGGAGCTGCGGCTGCTGTTCGTCGCAATACCGAAGATCCACTGCCGGAGCCGCCGACGCTGCGACGAAACCTTAAGAAGACGCCACCAGCCCGACGGAAATCGGACGACCAATCATAGCGGCCGGATGAAGACCTGACAACAGCGCGTAGAATCTCGACGAAGAGAGCTTCTTGGGGTCCATAAGTGCCAATGACTTCACCGAACAACAGCGAAGCGATTCGGGGTTGAGAAGCCTGGCCAGTACCTGGACGGCAAGACTACCGTTGTACCCAAGGTATTCAGGCCAGGACTACACTCTTTTTTCATGCGATATGACGTCACTGTAAAGAAATTCTCGCCTACCCGAGCCAACTGTCTTGTCGTTGTACGTTCAGCGCTGCAGCCAGTTCTGCAGGACCTGTACGATGACTCAACCGCTGGTCACAGTTTTTTCCCACACGCTCTCGGGGATAGAAGAAATGACTACTGGCAATGCAGTACCGCTGACATCGCTCGTTACGTGAGGGCATGCCGGGAATGTCATCGACGGAAGACACCACACAAAAGGCCAGCGGGATTTCCTCAGCTAATCAATTCACCTTGACGGCCCTTCCGGCAAATTAGGATGAACTTTCTGGGGCCATTTCCCACGAAAACGTGCGGCAACAAGTGTTTCATCGTAGCCAATGACTACCTGAAACGCCACGCCGAAGCCGGGGTACTACCTAAAGGTAATGCCACGAAGGTAGTGGAAATCTTCGTCGAGTGGTTCTTATTGCACCACACGCCCCAGAAGTCCTTATCGTCGACTGGGGTACGGCTTTTACGGCAGACCTAACAGAAGCAATGCCGAAGTACAGCCACAGAGCTCACCGAAGGACAACTGCCTACCATCGGCCGATGAATGGCTCCATCCAGTTTCTGAATAGAACTATCGCCAACATCCTGGCGATGTGTGTACACGTCGAACGCAATACTTGGGACGCTATTGTTCCGTATGCAACCTTCGCTTACAACACGCCACTGAAAGAAACAACGCATATGGCGCTGTTTAAGCTGGTTTACGGAGGGATACTAGCAAAGACTCTCGACGGAAAACTTTAAACTGCCACTGACGAAAACAGTCTCGACGTCGCCGCTTAATTGCAACGCGCCGAAGAAGTCCAACAGCTTACCCACCCAGTGATTAAATACGAACCCAGTGGTCGTGTATGGGTCTGGACGCCGATATGCCGACGCGGACATCGCGAGAAGCTTCTTCGCCGGTACATCGGCGCTTACGAGGTACTCTTCCATGTGTCCTTGCTCTCAGTTAAGTCGTTCCGGATGGCATTACAGGCTCTCAGCGGCACAGAGCGCAACCTGCAGTCGTTTATATAATGTTCTGTTTAAATCGTCGAGGTGGTGCTTTTTCAGATGGGGGCATTGCCCTGCACGTCTATTCCTGTATTTGTATGTATTGGCGTCTCACCCATAAAAACTGTTAGCGACGCTCGGCGTAGACCACCCGCAGTGCTTACATGAAGACAACAGGCGCAATTGTTATGTACGTTTAAAGTGTTCTTCACGGCAGAGTATTGAACAGTGACGCTTATAGCATAATATAAGACCTTCTTGGCAAGTGGTAGGTGTAGTTATAATCCAGCGCCAAATGCAGCTCAACTACTATGCAGCTGCTGTTAGCGATATCTAACCTTGGAGCTGCCATATCTGACTAATGTAAAGGTCACACATCGCTTCTAAAATAGTTTCACCTGGTCGTGACGTTGACGAAGGCAGCAGTCGGCGTGTCCGAAATGAAACTCTATTTGGCCGAACTTGTGGCCGGGAAATGTAAACTCCAAATTACATCAATAAATACGCGCTGTACGCTGATATTGGCGAACACAGCGTCGGCCGTCGAAAAAACTGATAATCATTGGGACGCGCCGTCTTTTATACATCACGCATCGAACTTTCCAGCCTTATCACTTGTGGTCCCGCAAGCGCTAGAATAAGCTTGACTGTTCGCGTCCTGCACGCAAAAGGGATTTTTCGAATGCGGTGCATAGAGTAACATACAAATTACAAGAGTGGTCACTCGGGCCAAAATCGGCGGTGCTACGCAGCTTCATGTCGGCCGTGAGAGGGCGACACATCACTCTCTATCTTCAAGAGAACGCGCGTACTTGTTATCTACTTTAGTACCTTTTCTAATTGCAATATGCGTCTACTTGTCGCAATGCGGCTCTGAATTTATCTTTATCGCCTGCGATTGGACGGTTCGATATCGTCGGGCAGGATCGGACATGAATCGGGTATCGGGTGCGAGAGTAGTGCAGAATGGCGTCGACGCGACGGCAACGTTATCGCGCTCCGTGTTCATGAGCGTTTAATGCAATGAAGTACGGACAGCTGCAGGGTGACGCGATAAAAGATGTGCGATAACGTGCTTCGTGGTCTTGACTTGTTTCGTGTGCCTCTCAGCTTGGCGGCTGCTGTTGGTAAGAACGCCGTCGTTAATTTGCAAAGTGCGAATTGTATTCGTCATGTTAAGCTAACATTTGTCGCTTGTGCTGTTCGGCGCAGAGAGCTTTCTTGTGCTCCTCACTTCGCGCATGTTTGCGAGAAAATCGTTTCTTGGCGCGAGTGAGTGAGTCGCCGCTTGCGTCGTTAGGTTTTTTTTTTGTTTGTTTGTTTTTTTTGTCTTTTTTTTTCTTTTTGTGCCGGTACATGTAGTTCGAATTCAATGCGTGAAGTTGTGTGAAGAGTGCAGTTCGGCTTAACATCCGTTATTTAATTGTGGCATCCGCATTTTTCTTGAAGCTCTTGTTACTATCGCAATTAGAGAGAATTTGTGAATCGAGAACAATGTTTGTTAGCTGAGGCTACGACTTAATCTTCTGAATAAACACGACTGCCTCGGTGACGCATGCATGGCGCCAAAAATTGCTTTGTTTTAGCTGCGGCATCTACTCGTGACTGTTTTTCGCGAAAAGGTGATGTGAAGTGCGTCGGAGAAAATTTGGGCTAAGGCGGGAGAGAAGACATAGCCAACATCCTTTCTTTTTTTTCGTTCCTTTTTTTTTATTTTTTCAGGTCATGCCGTCCGGAGTCAAATACTACGGCAACTACTGTCGCGCTGCGTCGTAAGTGTATGCGTACCAGTGCGTGTACTGCAGTTTTACTGTTGTGTGGGGCCTTTCATAATGTCGCCTACTTGTTTATTGCTTCTGTAAAATTTAAACTCAAGATATGGCAGCTATATTGCCATGTCTTGCAGTGCAATGAACCCACCTCTTCGTGCGCGCATGTAAGTGTGCATGTGCTTACCAAGAATGGCTTGAAAATAAAAGTTTTCGTCTCTTCCAAGAGTTCTTACGTTTTATATAAAATGTCTCCATAAACACACAGTGGCATCGTGTGCTTGCCGCTCTGGCGGTACAGCTTACACGAAGCTAATCAATGCATGCAAACGACGCGTGAAAAAAGAAACGCAATTAAAGCATGGCCTCTGAGACGAGCACATGTACAGAAGTGGTCTCGGAGGCCGTGCAATTTTTGTAATCGCTAGAAAATGGCTTTCGAGACGACCATTTCTGCGGTCCCCGTCATCTCCGAGGCTGCAAAAGTTCCCCCCGGCCCGTTTGGAGCGCTGCAAAACCAAATCAGCCGCAGGGGTCTATGGGAGTGTCCTCTCTTAACCTTTTTTATATTACTCTATGTGCGGTGCCCCAAAAGTTTGGGGTCCCAAATCGCTTTGTGTAAACTAGCTTTGGGTCAAGCAGCAGATGAGAGTTTTCGAATAGGGTTTCGCTCCAGGGTTGCCGTTGGGTGGACATGAAAAGGCGCCAGAACTCACGCCAAAAGTAGCCAAAGTAGCCATGTTATTTGATATTATCGCCGAATATCCTAGCCAAATAGAACAGAAGCAGTATTATCAACAGAGTCTTTACTCTTGATGAATAAATAAAACAATTTTGAATAAGTAAAACCACAAGTTTAAAAAACAGCCATGGCGCCAACTGGAAATTTTCGTCGCCAACTAGGTCCAAAAGTAGCCAATTTGGCTCAAAGTAGCCAATTAGGCGCAATGTAGCCACCAACGGCAACCCTGTTTCGCTTTTACCGATTGCGTCTTGCGTTTCTAGCGCCACTACGGCGTTAAAGGAGAAGCTACTACAAAAATAAAAGGTAAAACATACCACTTAATAATAAAAAAAAATAACTTGAATAACATGAAGTTGCGTTTCTTCATGTGTAAATGCAAAAAAAAAAGATTTTTTTTAGTATCAAAAAGCAACTTTTTCTTCTTAAAGTAACCACGCGCACTTTTATCAGCCAAGTTTATCAGCTTTTATCAGCCAAGAGCTCGCTGAGAACCAGCACTCAGTGCGTGCTGACATGAGTGTTTGACGGAAAGCTTTTTTGGGGCAGGCTTTGGGGCTCCCGCTAAATTCGAGAAATAGCGTCCCCCAACGCGAAACCCAAACGCTGTTTGGGTTTCGCGCATGCGCAGTGGCCTTGACGCTATTTCTTTGGAGCCCCAAAACTTTTGGGACCCCGATTCGAAAACTTCCTAATTTTAACAAAATGATGTACAATAATAGCGAAGCTTCTCGAACACTGAAGCGCGGTCTGCGCCGAGCATTGCTGACAGTCTTGCTGGGCTTAAACACAATACAGCGAAAATCAAACCAGAAACGCGCGTGGCAATATTGCTGGGTTCCAAAGGGTGCATGCCAACTTACCTGTTGTGCCGGCTAACATGAATACATCTTTGGGGAATTATGCGCGAACAAAACTCAGTACCTACCTATAAATATATACAAATTGCGGGGGTCTTACGTACCAACACCGCAATATACCTGCTTTTTATCGTGTTGTGGTAACACGGCTAGGCACCAACTTTGCAGCGAATGACTCAATGAAGTAAGTGAGCTTCTTTATTGATTATTATGTCTGCAGCCTTAAAAACGTAAGGTCATGCACAATTCAACATCAGCTACAACAAACAACAGAAAAACGTATAATTTAGCAGCAAGATAACACATGCTGAATAAACTTCATCCAGCTAAAGTAGACATCTAAACAAACATTAACAACACCGTTTGTTTACGCGTCAACGCGTTCTCGGTACAGCACCGTGAAATAGAATTTACGGTGAAAGGTGGTGAAAATCATTATTGAGAACAAAAAGCTGTGTACAATGTGGTAGAACCAATCGAAGAACACGCATAACCTTATTGGAACGAAGCGAGCGTTGACGCTGATGTCTGTCGTGGAAAAAGATTGGGACCACTGGGCCAACTTGTACTTCAATGCGTTTTGAACGCAATGATTTTCTCCAACGGAGCGCCACTCTTGCGCGGTGGAACCGCGGTATGCGCAATAGCGTTCTACGTATTACATATTTTTATTGCGATAGCAATTATATGGACACTTTCGGCTGGTTTTCGCCGTCGCCGTCATGTTCCGTATATGTATATGTATCTATCTATTTATAAAAACCTCAAAGAAAAATAATTCAGAAACATGTTTCCGACACGCGGCATCGAACCAGGGACCTCTCGGTCTGCAGCGCGCGGCGCTACCCATTCAGCCACGACGGCGAACGTCCTTCAACGCTCAAACGGTGAGCTATTTATATACAGCGAGTTTTCAGCGCGTTTTCAGCATTACCAGCGAGATGGCGCATAGGCCGCGCTCGGAGGGGCTTAGCTGGGCGCCCCGTTCGTCGCGACGCGCGCTCTCAGGCGCTCCCTCCGGCTTGCACTTTGCGCGAAAGGGGGGGGGGGGGGAGGGTAGATGCCCGTTCGCGCGCGCTTATCTCGCGGTGGCGGAGAAGGGGGCATTCGGCGGAACAATAGCGTTGTAGTTACCGTGCGCGCGAAGGTCAGATCACTCGCTGCAGTCCCCCGTTTGCGAAAAGAGCACGCTTTACAAACACAGCGAAGTAAAAACTGTGACACTTGTTAATTCGCGCTCGTCTGTACCTGTGAATACGTTTCGTGCGTCGTTTTTGTTTGAGCAGCGCGTTAAGTGTCGAGCTGTGAATGTTTTTAGTTCGCTCTGGTCCTGTGCGTGTTCTTTTCGTGCGTCATGTGTGCGTGAGCAGCGCGCTTCACGTTTCGACCTGCTTGCCATTCGTCGCTTGACATTCCAATTTGTTGCTATCGCATTCATTGCTTCGCCTTGTGGCGAAACTGTGACTTTTTTTCAATATCGACAGGAACCGTTCCATTGCAGCTATCTTTGCTACTTAGAAACGTGAATTATCTTTGGGCGAATAGCTCCTGCTCGCTGGTACTCGTCAACGGGTCAGCGAAATTCCTCCCTTGTATATTTTGCCAACAAAAGTATGGAAGGAATTTGAACTCACAAAATCAATAATGTGTGCAGTTAAATTTTTCCTAAATTGTTTATTGAAGCAAGTGTTCGGGAACCTGAGAAGGTCCGAAATCTTGCAGGCCCTTCTTAGTGGCACCTACTATTTCCTAACTCTGGTCTAAAAAGCATTGTGTTTTCACCACCGGGAACCATTTCTCCACTTCACTTCGAACTTTATTAAAACACCAATGGTTTCTTTCTTCCAACTGTCTGTTTTTCCCATCAGCAGTTGCTGCAATCTTTAAGTTTGGCAGTCATGTATACTTCTAGCGGTTTCTTTCCCGCTGTTTCATCATGGGCTAAGCCTCGCTTTCTTCGTTTTCGTCGCGATGCATCTCGCCAAGTTAGGTAGAGCAGCAGCGTTGCGACAATGAAGCAGAGAGCCGAGAAAGTCACGAAGAGTAGATCGTATGACCCCTTCTTGTCACGAAAGAATCCTGCGAAACCACAAAAGAACTGCATTAGACCGGATATTTTTAGCTGTTCCTTCGAATATGCAATTCAGTTTGGTGGTAGTTCGTCTAAACAACTACCAGTAGTAAAAATTACACCATCTCCCACTAAAGGGAACCGTGAGGGGATGCGCAGCAGCATTGGGGGTGCACACCAAGTTTCCGTTTACGTTCACTCGGCCGTCGAAGCCAAGCGTCGGCGTCTAGCTACCGCTTCCGTTACAGAGAGACAACGTGAGTCTGCGGCGAGGGTAGCGAGGCTTTCGAGACAACTGCAGCGACCGGGAACCGACGGAGCGACCGCAAGTTTCAAGCGAGACTTCCTCGACCGAGCGCACGCGCTTATATGAAATGGGGGGAGGGAGAGGAGGGAGTGCGTTTACAGGCTGCAGTGCGGGGGGAGGAGAGGAGAGAAGGCGACCGAACACCTGCGTAAACACCTGCGTAAAGGAAGAGAGTGGGAGAGAGAGAAGGCGCATGCGCAGTGGAGCGCGGATGCCACCGGATCAAGCTCGCTCATAAGATGTTTCGCATCTAAAATGTACTTTAACAAAGAGTTCGAACCTAAATGACGCATGGTGTTCACACCGCTTAGTCACCTTCCAAGAATTTCCTTTAACACATGTGTGCTGGAGAAACAGCGCTGCATGAGTAGTAAAATGTTATGAGAAGTATCTTTTTGTCCACTCTTCTGTCTTCACATTTACAGTTACTTCTAATAACATCCCCTATACTTTCCTTGGCATCATTGTCTGTTAGTTCTGATTAATATTGTGTTTAACAAAACAAACGAGCCCTTAAAATTGCACTTTCCTTCAGTCACAGCGGCGGTCTCGTTCTGGCGACTTGATGCCTTCAGGTAGTATTCGAGGGATTATTAGTCAGCTGCCAGCTCGTAATAAGATCACGTGTTACGTGACGCCAACAGGCAAAAAGAGTGCTCCACACTCGTCGTAATGGCAACAGGCGGCGCTGACTGACGCTCCCACGTTTAAATGCACATACATACCCTATAAAGTGGACGGAGGGATACCGGTGACCGTAGCTCAGTAGTAGAGCATCGGACGCGTTCTTCGAAGGTCGCTAGGTTCGGTCCCTGCCGGTGGCAAGTTATCTTTTCGTCCGCTTTTCTTTCTTCACATTTACATTACAATTACTTCTAATAACATCCCCTGTACATTCATTGGCATCATTGTCAGTTAGGTCTGAATAATATTGTCATTTTTTAACTCATTGATGTCCCATTTCTTATGGATTTATTTGATGTTAGCATTCTTCCAAGATTCTGGTATCCCCTTCGCAAAGAGACACTTCGTATACAGAGTGGCCAGTTTTTTCTAACACAATCTGTCCGCCGTCGTTTAACAGATCTGATGTTAACCTGATCCTCACCAGCGCCTTTGCCTCTGTCCATTCCCTATAGGTAATTCTTTCTCCGTCGTTACTGGTGGGATACCCAATTCTTCTGCGTTACTACTACTTCTGAAGTTATTGTCCTGGTTGTCTCGGCTGCTGTACATATCTGTGTAGAACTCCTCCGCTACCTAATAATAATAATAATAATAATAATAATAATAATAATAATAATAATAATAATAATAATAATATTTTATGCTGGCATATGGGTACAAACAGTTACATGCCACCGAGATGAGGCAAAAGGAGGAAGACGTAACTGTTTCCTGACTAGGCCTACATCCTAGAAACAAAACAAGGACAGCAGTGAGGTAAGCGAAAAACACCCAGAACAACACAATTCGATAGCATCAATGTAAAGAAGTCATGGAAGATTCATACCAATTTCAAGCACAATTTCATAAAAGATAAAAGAGAAATCGATAAACCATTCAAATATCCTATCCATATTGGCAGTATGCTTTCCTTGTTCCTTAGTGAATACATACGGTCATTGACAATGCCTACTTTTCTCGTCACAGCTTTGAGGCTTCGTCCGTTCTTTAGAGCATGCTCAATTCTCTCCGTCTTATACCTTCTTATGTCGGCTACCTTACTCCTATTGATTACCTTCGAAAGCTCTGCCAGTTGTATTTTGTCAGTCTTTTTTTATATAAAACATAGTGCTTGACAATTATTACTGGGGCTTGAGACTGGCAACGAACAAAAGAGCGGAATTGTTGTTTAATGTACAATTTACAAATGAATACAAAATTTTGCCCGTCAGAACCTGCCATTGTACTTACCAATAATTGAAGGCCCGAAGAGCCACACTGGAATTTTCACAAGGCCTGCCACGCCACAGCAGAAACTGACTCCTGCAACCCCAACGTAGTCTGCGATGAGTACAGTCTTGATGCACAGGATGTAGCCCTGGGCCACGCCTTTCACTATAGTCAGGGCGACCACGCCGCTGAACGATTGTATCCACGGCAGCGAGAGCATACAGACACCGGCCACCGAGTAACACAACGCTGCCACAGGGCATCGGCTGAAACTAATCTTGTCCGTCGCGTAAGGCACCACGATACGGCCAATGAGAAGTCCGACCGCGCTGTACATGACGGCCTGGTTGCCTTGATGAAGTTCGAATCCCTTGTCTACGGAGTACGCGACGATGAGAATATCGGAGGACACGAATGCGTACTCTGAAACGACAGACTGGATCACCAGCACACAAAAGGGCAGGGATGTGAAGCTTGCCAATGCCGTCCGAAGCCAGCTGGTAGTCACCGTGCCCTCCAATGTGGCACATTGATGTAACTCTTGATCTGACGACGAGACAGCTTCGGAGGTCTCTGTATCTGCGTTTTCACAGATTTTCTTGCCTCTTGTGTAAACTTTGCTTTGGCAAGTCTTGTTTCGGATGAACAGGTGGCACGGTTGCGGTGACTTGATTAGCATGATAATTGGCACGCAATGCATAACTAAACCTCCCATCACGAGAAGGCAACCTTGTACACCGTAATTTCCAGTAAGGTGCCACAGGAGTGGCATGCCAGCCATTCCGGACGTCGCTCGAAAAATCCACATGATGGCCGTCGCTGTTCCCCTGTACTCGTCAAAGTAGAGCAGCAGGTACACGCACAGGCCAAGTAGAGCGGTTCCTAACCCGGTTCCTGAGAGAGGTCCAAAAAAAGGAAAGTTAGGTAGGATCGCTTTTGACACAGTGTCGAATGCCGAATGAAATTGGTTGTTCGATTGATACGCGACACCTACGCAATCAGCCAACTCCGTGTTCTTTTTCATGGCTCTAGCTGCTTGCGATATACCACTATTTTGTACAGTAAAAGTACGTAAATTCCGATTTCATGGGACCGGAAAAATGGTGCGATTAACCGACAGCCGAATTATTGAAAGTATAAAAGAACAGTAAAAAGCGTTTTTTACATCAATGCGTCTTCATTTTCTTAACATCTAAATGCAATACGTCTTTTAAATAGACCAGCGCACGCATATCTCCTATTCGGGCGCTTAGGCTCCCAGCGGAAAACTCTCGCACTTAGACGTCATTTTGTTTTGGACTGCGAAGGCATATATCTATTGCGCCAAGTCCACGTGGAAATGGGCCGCTGTGTGACTTTAAAGGGTCCCTCACCAGGTTTTGACAATTTTGAGCTGACGAGCGCAATGCGTGCACTGGGCGTTCACGATCACGTCTGCCAAAATTCGCAACACTACGTGCCGCGGAAATAGGTAAAATTTCAAGCTGAACGCTGCTTGCCCTTCTTCTCGCGGACGCGCGCCCAGACAATGAGGGGATGACGTACACGATAGAGTCACCCTACGTACACTCTACCTACGTAGACGTTAGTGCTGCGACGTCGCTCCTCTACGTAAACTACTGTGCTCTGACGTCGCCAACAGTAGCACGTGACACTGCGATAATCATTTGACACGACGTGTAGTTTGCGTGATTTGTTGCTTGAATAGATGAATAAAACTTGAGAGCAGTAATAAAACACACAAAAGTAATGTGTGCGCGTTTTCTTTTTTTTAATTTTTACTGCGAATAGCAGCGAGATGCGAGACTAATCTACCTCCGTTTCGCATTCGTTCCGTCTTCTCGCGCTTTGCGCATCTTGCAGACACCACCCATTAAAACGAAACTTATCATCATGGTTTCGCGCAGCCTCAAAACATTGGTTTTCTCAGCTTCTAATAGACGGATTAGATAAATTCTCGTGGCATAATGCTCTTTATTGTGCGCCCAACAACTAACTATAATTTGTTATGTCACCTGGTGAGGGGTGCTTTAAAATACGAAAAAGCGCCTGTCCACGCAGCTCCCACTTACAAGAAGTCGTCTGGGCTCCACTGCGCCGTCTTTGGATGCGAAAACAACCATCGCAAGACGAAGAGATTACTCAGCACCGTTTGTGAAGATCACAATTTAGAACGCGGGAATCGTGCCGATGCGGTGCTTTCAGCTTGCACAGATTTCCATCCGCAACGAAAAACGCTGAGCTTCGCCGCCAGCGCATAATTTCAATGAACAGCAAAAACTACGAGCCGAGTAAAAGTCCGCGAGGAAGTAAGTACACTTACTGCGTGTATTTGAGAGCGACGCCAACTATTTCGTTTTACAGCAGTAATTTGCGTGACATGCAGATATGTTCCGAGTACTTTCTGGACAACAAGCCTTCCGAGCTGAACCCAGTTTCAGTGCTGCAAAGCGTGCGCCAATTATTACGCGATCCACGTTCAAATTCGGAGTTCTCCCAAATTTTCATGCGCAATCTGTAGTATGTGGCACCAAATCATTGCTGTATTCTTTCGCAGGCCGCATGCCAATAGTAGAACGTATTAAGACTCCGGCGTGCATGGACACGCCTGGCACGTTTAGTATAAATGTAAAGGTGTACGCACAGACAGAATCACCCTTGTCTAGACCGCCCAGCCGGCCGCTTCAGCTGCCGTTTTCTGCAGAAATATTGCAAAGACCGATGCCGTAATGATACCTAACATAGCCATGCCGCATGATAGGTCCCTGTGCTTTATGTCAAGCATGAACAGATACCTGTAGCTAACGTGAGGCAGCAGCTGCGCACAACAACAGCGTCCACAGCCACGCGCTCCACCGCTCACACAGGTGTGATTCCGTCTGTAACTGCAGAAGTTGCTTCCGCAGTCTGCACTGCACGTGCTGCAGAAATTCTGGACCATCGCGAAAGGTCTTCTCGACGTTCCACAAAAAGACAGCACAAATTTCCAGAATAGGAAAAGCGCGACACAGGCTCACCGCCGGAATTGGTTTCAGAAGTTTCGCGTTTGATTTGCCGAGTGTCGCTCGCATGGCCGTCCAGGGGGTTGCTTGTTATAGATGGCGCAATGCGCATTCTAAATAAGGCGGCACCCACAGAACTCGCTGTGTTCTGGTGTGTAAGAGGAGTGTAGAATTGCCATTCGCGACTTCGTTCACAATGTGACCGCGGCTAAAGTCTTACGCCAAAACACAATCGGAACCCATTCCTTATTACGTAGCACCGCTACCACGCCCACGATACAATAATTTTTTTTCTACGAAAAAATGGCCGGCGACTCATTTTCTGTCCATCACAATTAATGTTACAAGTGAGCTTTATGTCAGCATGCGAACTGCGGCTGAAGCTATTCATCTTCAACAGCTTCCACCACCTAGAAGACGGAAAGGCGCGCTAGTTTCTAAGAAGCTTTCCATCATGCTTGAATTCTGTGACACTTTTCGCGCAGAGACCGGACCCGAAGTCTAAATGAATTCATTGAATGCCACATCCGCTGTGCAGAAAAGTGCGGTGGCTAAAAACGCGGCCATAGTTCTCACGCAGTTTCGATTGTTCGCGGACGCTGTTATCGCTCCTTTGCGTCGCCCATTCGCTGCTGTTCGTTAGTGACGACTGCAAGGATATGAGCTAATTAACGAGAGTTTGATGCCAAGAGAACGCCGATGTTACACCTTTCGACACATTGTAGGGCTTGGGGATGTAAACCTTTTTTTCTACAACACTGTCATTCTGCTGAAACACAGAGACAGAAGTGCATGGGAACTTGCAGAAGCGTACTTTATCAAAGACACGGGTGATGAATGCATATCTGAACCGTCTGTTTGTCTACTAGATTGTGAAGTACGTAAGCTCAACGAATTCTTTGATGTCACGTGACTTTCTGCTCAAGTATATGTGGGTTTTGGGCGGGTGTGTAATTTTCGTTTCAGTAAACTTCAGTAGTTAGACAGCGCTCGTATTGTGTCTTCCTCGTGTGCTCCGTGCTGTTCGCGCTGAAAAATTTTTACAAAGCTAACGGTGAGAGCATAACCAGGGAAAGCAGTGTGACAGCCAGAAGAGCGTCGCTGATTGGAAGCAGATCTTGGGCTATGGTCGCCATCCCGCGGCATGTTAGAGTTATTGAACACCACGACTGCACTAGAGGGAAACGCAGCGCGCGTCCTGCCTACCTTCTAGATTTCTCCTGGGGTGAGCGTGAGCGGGGAAACATGGTGTTACAGCCAGGCGAGGCAGGCACGAGTCGTAGAGCTATTTTTAATATGGATGGATGCTGTGAGAGAGGCTGAGGCTTGGACTGAGTTTGACACCTTGCGTTGTGTTAAGGGGTTGAAGAAATTGCACTTCTCCTAGGTGGGTAGACCAAAATTAGTACGGGAGGGTGAGAGGGTTCCACGAATATGTCTGGCTGGTCAAGTACATGAATAACGTGAAAATCCTGTCGCGTACGTCCTCAAACCCTGCCCTCCAGACCCGTGTGGCCCGTACGCCTATATCACTGCCGCGGTATGCGGGTATGCGCCACAGGTGATTGACAGTTAATATCTACCCACGAACGGCGAGAACAGACATTGGTAATTTAAGCAATCTTAGTCTGGAACGACAACCTTTAGAGATTGTGACACAACATCGATTTCTTGGAATAATACTTGATCGGCAGTTATCCTGGACACCACACATTAAAAACTAGAAAGTGATGTTAATGCAATAGTGAATGTACTTCGCAGAATTGCTGGCACGTCATGGGGCGGATCCGTATCGTCTCTACTCACGGTTCATAATGCTCTAATAAGACAAATAATTGCATATTCTACGCCAATCTTACACGGCCTTTCGCCCACGTCGGAACAAAGACTTCAGAGACTTTTAGGCCAGGGGATTACGCATATGTTTAGGAGTTCCACGAGCGACTTCCAGTTCCCTTGTAATAGCAGAGGCTCGCCTAATCTCCCTTACAGTTATGAGAAGTATAGAAACATGTCGGCATTTTTTTTCGCCTTCAGACACAACATAAAAACCGTGTTCATAAAGAAATTAAGGAAAATGCCAGTACATTGCCAAAAAATGATTTTTTCAATTCAGACGTAGAATATCCTCCATGGCTGCTCACGCTACCAAAGATCGAAGTGTCAGTGGATGGCATAATCAGAAAAAATGGCATGTTCATTCGAGCCGCCCAACAACTAGCACTTTACCAGATATATATGCGATATCCGGGTTACATGCATGTCTATACAGATGGCTCCAGTATACCAACATCTTCTTCAACTTCAGCATTTATTGTACCCCACCTCAATGTACAAGATTCATTTAAATTATCTCGCGTGACATCGTCTACAACAGCTGAACTATTCGCTATTCTATGCGCTTTAAAATTTATCAATTCTGTAAGAGACGCTCAAAAATGGGTAATCTTCAGTGATTCACAAGCGGCACTAACATCACTCTGTAGCACGAAAAACAAAAACAATAAATGATAGTCTGATTTACGAGACACTTAAAGAGCTCACAAAGGCAAACCAAAAGCCAACATGAAATAATGTTCCAGTGGATACCGGGACATTGCCACATACCAGGCAACACAGCAGCTGATGAAGCAGCACGACAAGCACATCACAAAGATGATATGGTTTCTATTGCAATATCTAAAAATGAAATTGCGCCGCATTTTAAAGGCAAAATCTTTCAATATGTCTAGAACCACGTGGTTTGACCAAAACTCCAAAAGTTCCGATTTATATCATATAGATCCACTGATTGAATTTGAAATTCCGTTAACTTTAGACAGAAACGTGGAAAACCCTTATTCACCCATTAAGGTTAGGCACTGCCCACACCAAGATTTTTTTACACAGAAATTGGCCGCGCTGACACTCCTGGATGTGATTGCGGATTCGTAGATGAAGACATATACCACCTCCTTTTAGAATGCCCACAACAGGAAACAGCAAGACGCCGACTAAAATCATCGTTGCTGACATTAGATCGCAGACCATTAAGTTTAAGGAAACTTTTTGGGCCCATGGCCAACAAGAAGTTTGCAAAAGTGTGCTGTAAAAGCATTGAAAATTTTTCTTGAGGACAGTGGCATTCTTGACCGATACTAGAGCATTCAAGTATAATTGTGTGACTGTTGACTATTACATAGACTATTCTGTTGTTTATCATGTGACTTTTGACCATATGTAACAGTTGTATATGCTGTGTATGTATGTACTGTGTACATATGTATGTGCTGTGGACTTGTTACGCTTAGAGACTTGGACCCTACGTGCTCTATGTTAGACACCTCTAAGGGACAAGGAGTAGCCGGCGCCCTGTTTGTGCGTCAACATCTTTTTACATCACGTCAATAAAAAAAAGCGCGACAGCGCTAAGAAAAACTAACATCGGTAGCGTTGACCCGACGAATGCAAACATTTAATATCAGGGTCCCAGCAGCAGTCGAACCCACGCATTGTGCGTGGCAAGCAAGTATTCAACCTCAGAGCTTGGCCCGGTCTCCAAACTGCTATGGAAATACACCCTATGGGGCCGCCGCGGTGGTGTAGCGGTTACGGTGCTTGGCTGCTGACCCGAAGGTCGCGGGTTCGATCCCGGCCGCGGCGGTCGTATTTCGATGGAGGCGAAATGGTATAGGCCCGTGTACTGTGCGATGTCAGTGCACGTTTAAGAACACCAGATGGTCAAAATTTCCGGAGCCCTCCACTACGGCGTCTCTCATAATCATATCGTGGTTTTGGGACGTAAAACCCCAGATATTACTATTATTAAAAACACTCTATACAGGCGTAAGGTTGGGGAAACGTCAATCGTGGTTGCCAGTGCTGGCTATCTAATTTTATGACACAGGCGTCACGCCGGGTTAGTGTCATTTGTATACTCAAGGCGTCATTCACTGAAGTTGGTCTACGTAGCACTAGCCATTTTAGCAAGCACAGGCGCTACATATCACCTTACCGCTTCTGGTGCTGCTAATACCCAGGTTGCTGTTGGCATCGTTTCGGAACTGTAAAACATCTGTAAAGAAGTCAGCGCTGGTCCTGCTTGCTTCCCCCCTTTTCGTCCGTCGTCTATGTGTGCGCTGCACTTTACGCGTGATGAATAAAGGAGTATATTTACGGTAACGGGAAATGCTGCACTATTTCGCTGCACAACTGCAATAGTAGATGAACGTTTTTTAACCAAGAAATCTATGTCTGCATTGCATGATATTGTAGCAGAAAAACAGAATCCTGAAGTTTTGAAGGACAGAAAGTATCGAACTGATGTATCATTAATAAATAGTGCATGTGTGAGACATTCCTTATGACGAGGATGAAGCATCAAAGCTTTCGTTTTCGCGACATTTAAATCCGGGTGCTTTTGTATGGACCATTCTTGAATTTATTCAAGAGTAGCACTGGCATGATTTACCTTGTCACGAGCGGAGCGACCAGAGGCGACAATGATCGTGTAGTCAGCTTACCGTCTGATCAACGCTGACAATGTTATCATTATATAAAATAAATAAACCGAGCCTAGGATGCTTCCTTGAGGCACACCTAAAGCAACCTGTCTTGAGAAATATGCGTATCTGTTAATTTCTACATAATGCGAGTGGTGTCGTAGGTACGATGGTAGTATTAAGGAGTGGGTGTTAACCCTTAATACCATAGTGATGAAGCTAAAGGAAAAGAATCTGAAGACTAAGACTATCAAAAGCCTTCGTGATATTTAAGACACACCTAACACAATATTGTATTTTAAAAATTTTCCAGTATATGTTCAAAATTTAAATATATAATGGTATGTATCTATTGGTATTAATTACGTGCATTTTTGCGTGCCTATACCACAATATGATTTGAGGCACGCCATAGTGGAGGGCTCTGGAAAATTCAGTCACCTTAGATTCTTTAGCACGCATCTACATCTGAGTACATAAGCCTCTTCAACAATGAATGCGACCGCCGCACACTGGAGGGAACCCGTGTCTCGGGTTCCCTCCAGTACCACCGCGGTGGCTTAACGCCTTTGCTACTCCTTATCGATTGTTAACGTACCATACATGATCCCAAAAGTGAATGTCATCCAGGCAATGTTTGGGGCGAAAGCGGACGCCACCAGTCCAGCGGAGGCCAAGCAAGCTCCCATGAGGCTGATGTGGTAGATGGAAATCTTGCGCTGCAGCTGACTCACTACAAGGCCTGGAAATTTTTTAAAAAAATGCATAAAATCAGCAAGACTTGCGTGAAGCGTATTAGCGCATGAATTGAATATGTGCCGAATGAGAGCTAAGAAAAAAATTGCGGTTTTGAAGCATTTAGTAGCGGGCACTAAGTGGAACACCGTAAAGGAGATTAAAGAACCCCCTCGCTTTGCTTCATATCGCCTCTTTGTCGACGTTATCAAAGAGCTTTACGACACTGCATTTCCTATCGTAGAGATTATGAAAACAGCGTTTGTCGAAAAAAAAAAAGACATGGACATATTTAGGTCTTTTAAAGGGAAGAAAAAAGCGCGATAAGCAATTCATTTTTTTTTACCGAATCAAGAAACTTTGATACATTACGCTTACAAAAAAGCCACCACACCTACGCGGAACGCGTAGCGCAGTCACAGCGAAAGCTGGAAGAGCGGCCTTTCTAGAGCCTTTTTTAGATACTCTTGGGGCAACAGCTTCAAGCACACTTGCGTGGTACCCACTACGCCATAAATCATCATAATTTTTGTGTTGTGGTAAGCGTCCAAGTGCCATTCGTCATTCTTCGGAAAAGCGCGGTACCCGCTACACACCTATAGCGCATTATGTGCACTTTGTTGATGCTGTGGCTGACGACGATGAAGAATTATGCCTGAGGATTTTGTAATGTGTTGGACCATTGAACGACCCACTCGTTACGCAATTCGCATTGTGTGACGCCTGCTGGTTACTTTACTGTTCTAAAACACTTTATTACACATGTTAACGCGGTTCCTTACCCGACATGAAGCCTGCATAGGGTCAGTTTGCAGCGCAGTTTCAAGCACCGGTGTAGCCCAGTGGTAGAGTACTGGGCTGCCACGCAGAGGACACGGGTTTGATTCCGATTCTGTCCTAGGTACTTTTTTATTTATTAACGCGATAGCGTTAAAGAGCTCGTTTCGCAGAAATTCCGGGTTCGGCGTCGCTGTCGGCGTGCTTGGTTGTGAGAGAAAAATCACCATCTTGTCCGTGACCGAAAAATCAAGAAAGATGCAAATAAACTAAATAATAAAAATTTCCTGGTCCGAGTGACGATCGAACCCAGGCCGTCTGCGTGGAAAGCAGGTGTTCTACCACACAGCCACGCGTATGCTTAGAAATACAGTTAAAATCACTTCTTCTGATTGGAAATGCAGTGAAAGTAACTTGCAGGTTTTACAATCACGCATCCTGTATACAGGCGTCACAATACAATATGTAATATCGCAGTAATATTGCGTGGTACAAGCGTACATTGCCATCGGGCGTCAGAACATGTGACTATCATAACAACATCGTGGTTTAAAGCCGGCCAGTCATTACGAAAGGCACACACGTTACGGTGCGTATTCCCTTAAAGGGACCCTGAAACGGTTACTTGAAGCTTTGTCAGCGTTTAGGCTACAGCATCATCAAACCATTGGTACCACAAATTTAGCGACACGCCGTGTACCAAGGCGGCTACGGACAATTATATCATACCCTCCCTCTCACCCCTGCCTTGCCTGCTGAACTCATGAGACACGCTGCCATCGCTGGCGATGGCAGAGCTCTCGTGAACGCACTCGACGATTTGAGCTTCGCCCAGTCATGACCTCCGAGATTGCACGCCGACAGGTTGCGCGCAATCTCGGAGACCACAGCCCAGTGCACCCGGCAGCACGCACACCGTCTGGCAACAGAGACGATCGCGGAGTGGTTGATATCTGCTCCGAGAGGTGCCGCCACCTACCAGCCGATCTTTCCTACATGCGCACCGCAGCCAATCAGATCAGCAGCAACGGTGACGTCTGCGCCCACTGCGTGTTGTAGTGAAAATGGGCGGTTGAAAACGCGTTTGGCTGAGCCGCAGTGATCTGCAACGATTCGCAGCTTTAAAGCGTTGTAATAAATTACACAGTTTATGCAGAGAGCTTAAATCAGTCTGTAAATGACCCTTTGGACTTGGTCTACCGGCCCAATGTGTTTGTACAAAATCGTCAAAACCGTTTCAGGGTCCCTCTAAGACCACGTAGTGGGTGCATAGCAAGTTCGAAAACATTTCACGCGCATATTGCTCATGCGTTTAAAGCATGCTACCCATTACACAGAATGCAGCCATATGCGAAAACTTCACTGAAACAAGCCACTTTCAACTTCATCGATTATATTGTAGTAATCCACAATTTAAACTTCTCGAGTAACATCATACAATAAAAAGTATGCATTGAGTGGTTGGAGTACGCACTAGGGACAGGACATCCCTATCGCGTTCAACTCTTAAAGACGAAGCTTAAGGATCCCCCAATTTTTTCAGTCTTTTTCTTATTTCGCGTGATAGTGGTTACGGACACCAGCGGCGGCGGCGGTGGCGGACAACTACGGCGTAAATACGGCCCGTGTTGTGTTCTCATAACAGCTTTCGCTGTAAAAAGGAGACGTAAAGTACGCTCGATGCGCGAGCAGCATACTACGAAATTATGTTTGCTTGCGCAAGAAAGTATGGAAAACGGTAAATAAGCTCATGTGTAAGGAAGGGGGAAGGGAAGCAAGAGAGAGAGAGGAAAGTTAGAGATGTCAAGCAGTTTGGCATAACCGATATGCTACCTTGCACAGGGGGGAAGAGATGGGAGAGATTGAAAGAAGAGCAAAGAAAGAGAAAAAGAGAGGGGGAGCACACACACACACGCAACGTCACAGGGGAGAGTTGGTAGTCTTGTACGGTATACGGCATCATTACGAGTCCATAGCCGCTCGTGCAAGTCTGTTGTCCTTAGGAATCTTGGCAATGCCTTGGTTGTTAGAATTTTCCAGGTCTTTTCGGGGTGACAATCGAGAATAGTTCCTAGCCGGTGTGTTGTCTAGGAGAGCGAAGTTGACAAATCGGTCATACAGGAACTCATGAAGGTAAGCCACTTGTGCGTGCCACTTGGCGATGTGTTGAATTACAATTAGACTCCTTACATCGCTAACAATGTTGTATTCTAAGCTTTCATATTCCCGCCACCTGAATCTGAAATATACAAGCGATTGCGAATTTTGAAGAAATGACTGTCCATGCAGTATGGATTAGTTAAAACCTCATCCTACAAAAGCCGTTGCCCATATTCTCAGCAAGCCGTAATCACAAGTCTCTAATGATTCTCAGTTCTGGTATGCTCTCTTTTGAACTAGAACTGTCAAACGTGTTTACAATATTTCCCAAGTACAATGGGAATCGATGTGATGCGAAGCATCCGGAGGTAAGGTGACTGGGTTGTAATTTTTTTATTGAGCGAAACGTAATGAAATGACGTTAACGATATGTAAAAATGTTGCACGCACCGACATGTTGAACAGTCGCGTATGTTTCATATAACCAGTTGTTTACAGTTGTGAAACGATGCCAACAGAAACATGGATATTGGCAACACCAGAAGCCGTAAGCTAATATGTAGAGCTTGTGCTTGCAAGGATGGTAGCCCTGGATAGTGGTACCTAGACCAACTACAATGGATGGCGCTTAAGTATACGACTGACGTTAACCCGACGTGACTCTTTCGTCATACACTCTTAAAAAAAATGGAGCGACCCTCTCTCCATTAAGGGAGAAACGGCGATGTCCCCAATGTTCGTCTTTAAATGGAGGAACGGTTCCTCCATTTTGCATGGAGGAACGGTTCCTCCCTCGTCAAAATCAAGATGGCTGACAAGTTAGCGAAGCGATTAGGCCTAGCGAGTTCACCGATTCTCGACTGATAAAGAGTATACGGCACTGGTAATCACAAAAAACGGTCCCGCTGAGCTTAATATCGAGTGATATAACAATAAAATCAAGCAGACAAACCTGGGGTGGTGAAAACTTCGTGAAACGGAACGACGGAACTCGTAGGTTTCGCTCGGCCAGCGAGACGGCGTTCACTGTGGAAGTAACGGATACTGCAAAGAAGTTCTCGCCCGGAGACTACAGGCTAGGCTTGCTGTCTTTTAGATGTGAAGCATCTTATGGCGAAGCTTAATCCGGTGGTGGTGGTGTGCCGCGTGCCCACCCTTACTGCGCATGCGCAAACCCTTTAAAAAAAATTAAAATAAAAAACCTCCTCTCCCCCTCTCTCTCCTCTAGGCAACCCTCCCCGCGGCAACCACACCCTCACTGCGCATGCGCCTCCCCTCCTGTCTCCCCTCTTACACTCCCCCCTCTCTCCTCTAGGCATCCCTGCCCGCGGCGTCTACACTCCCACTGCGCATGCGCGTCCCCCCCCTCTCTCTCCTCTCCTACGCTCCTCCCTCTACGCATCCCTGCCCACGGCGTTCACACTCCCACTGCGCATGCGTGTCACCCCCTCTCTCCTCTCCTACGCTCCCCTCCCTCTCTCGCCTCGCGACGCCGACGCAGGCAGCGTCTGCTAGCAAGTTTCTTGGTTGAAAAAACCGACTGCTCGCGCTGCACAACCGTTCACTGGCCACCCCGTATATATGGCAATGGATCTTGACCTCCAAGGTGGTACCGGTGGGAGATTTCTCCTGTGCGTTGTTGAACAATAAAAACTCGCAGCGTGCGCGTTAACTAAAAGCGGAGTGCGGGTCTCTGTGTCCAGTCGGAGTCTTCTGTCTCTCATTGTCCATTAGCAGCGATTGGCATGTTAGAGTAGGAAACACTGCTCCATCACTGCCTGCTTTGCGCCTCCCCAGTTTTCTCTCCTGCGCAACGCTGCGATGAGCGCCAGCGTCAACGCCGCCGCCAGTGTAAGCGTTCGCGCCCGGTGCTTCACATCTACACATGGTTCCCTTTAGCGGGAGATGGTGTAATTTTTATTTATCGAAGAATCACACCGTGTAGCGACGTTATTCACGCGTTTACGGGGCAATAGGCCCCGAGATTTACCTCCAAAATGCACACTCGATCGCAGCAAAACAATTCCGTCGCAGCAGTTTATAGTTTCGATAGATAGATGTTCAACAATATATAAGTAGGTGGAGTGGTGAGGGCACCACAGCCATGAAGTAGGCGGTAGCTGGCGCCATCTGGAGGGATTCAACGATACTAGAAAAAAAAAACGTTTGCGATGCACGTTAATTCTACAGAATGACCTTTTGGGGGGATAATTGGCGAGTCAAACCCATTCATGGATCACGCAAGGTCACTGGAAGGCTGGTAGATCATATTTACATACACATTCATCAGTACATACACGTTTGCCAGATATGGCGAGACACATAGTACACACAACCCTCACTGAATTCAATACACATTTCATTCATTAATATACATGCAGCCCACACCATGAATGAATCACCACAGCCGCGTACGCACAGACGTGTTTACACATAACCCAATACGAAGTGCTGACGCTTATATAGTCACTGAAATACGGCCGACCCTTGTGATACAAGTGGCAAGTAATTTTTGGTGAACGCTATTACATTTAATGGCTGCACCGCAAGGCACGCAGACGCAATAGTACTGTAGCTATCCCTTAGCTAAAATCAGCTTTTAACCAAAAGCTGCATAATAATGAACCTGATAATTATAGAGTTGATTAAGCTTCCATGAAAGCGACGACCACGAACTATGGATACCATTCCGACGACATTTTGAAGGCTGCGCCATCTCTCGACAGCGGCTACAGATAAAATTTCCCTCTCTGATTTCTTTGTTTCTTATTATTATTCTGGGAGGGCGCAGCATGCGGGCTGGATTTAGCCAGATTCTGTCGCCGTCGTCGCGTGAGTGGTTTGACGTTAACATCTGTTAACATTCTATTTAAGCTTTGACCACAAGTATGACGATGAGCCATGGATTATTTCGACTGCTAGGCCTTCAATGACAGTGCTTCTGATGCGTTAACGGCCGTCTCAATTGCGTATACGTACGCTACAACGCGGGTCGTGCGAAGAAACAAGACAAAATGGTCTCGCACCGGACGGTGTTCTTTCGTGAGCGATGTCAGGGCTCTTGGCGTCGCGGCAGCTTGATTACATCAGTAGAACTAGGGCTACACCGCGCTGATAATGGAAAAGAACGCTACTCATACTACGTGTTCAATAATATTTTAGTATGCTGCACCTACTTACTACTCTGCTACAGATACGTCCCGATATTCGCCTGGCGTGTCAACTTATCTTTGTGCGACAACTGTGTTGTTAGCGCTGTGGCGGTGGTTACTATTACTTTGGATTTGGAATACTCTTTCGCAAAGGTGAGTGCGAGTGTTAGTAATTACCTGCTGTGCACAGCTGTCACTAGAAGTGCATTTTGCGTTGAGTTTCGCACGCCAAAGCAGAATCCCGTGGACGAGAGACATACTGCACGCGTGCATAATTCCATGCTAACTCTCAGTGCAGACGTGCGTAATTCAAAACGCATGTGTTTGAGAATTTTGGCTTAATTGATAGAAGTCATTTGTTTATTTTTCAGAAATGTGCAATTAGGATGCAGTTTAACGTTACTGATGATTGTAACCCAGTTTGGGAAATAAACGCTCGGTGAGACTTTGCTGCCCATTTCCTTTTGTGCTTTTACCTGCCGTGGTAGCTCAGCCGTTGGGTGTCGCGTGACTATGCTCAGGGCGCGCGTTCGACTCCCAGCCACGGCGGCCGCATTTCGATGGCGGCAAAACGCAAAGAACACCCGTGTGCTTATGTCTGAGTTCACGTTAAAGTTAACTTCAGTAGGTTGAAATTCATCCGCAGTCCGCCACCACTGCGTGCCTCGTAATCATCTGGTGGTCGCGGCACGTAAATCTGCAGCAATTATATATCATCGTGCTTTCACGCATGCTCTGTGCAGTGGTATCACGTTTGCTAGAATGTTGAAAAAATTAACTTTGATGCTTGCTGAATTGATGAGTGCTATAAGTGCCGTGCAAAACTAAGAACGCGTATGCTTACCAAGTATGTCGAAGCCGAAAAAATCGATTAATTGTGTACAGTCTAAGGTGTTCAATAAAGGAAGACTGTTTGTTAAGTGTATTCATGACAAACAGGTAGTGCGCAAACGTATACAAACAACACGACACACACGAAAGTATACGGCGCATCGCGCGCACGTTGAGCGCTAAAGAAAAATGTCGGCACAGACGTTACTGTACCAATAAAACAAAACAATAAACGTCTCTCCTGCATTGCTTGCATCAATCCTAGGTACAAGTAATCGCACGCGACTGGACGAGGTCGGGTAGTGCTTGATGGATAATCTGACACTGCCGACTGACCGCGAAAGGATGCGAAATACAATACCCGCAGCGCAGAGGGCGGCGCGCGGCGCTGCTCTCCGCAGCACGGAATCGCGACGTAGCTCGGCGTGCGCATGCGCGCGAGCGCAAGGCCACGTGGTTGAGGAGAAACTAGAACACTGTAGGAGAAACGTTACTCCTCTGGCGCTTGTCGCCAAGAGGGCGCGACGGGTAAAGCGCCCGCAAGGGAGAAAGTCGCTGCGCCGAAGGAGAAACGGAGCCCGTTGCTCCATTCTCGCTCCCTTTTTTTTTTAGAGTGTAGGAGTACGTATGTAATGTTTATAAAATTAGATAGCCAGCACTGCAACCACAATATACGTTTCACCAACATTACGCCTGCATGGGATGTTTTTTCCAAAACAGTTTCGAGACCTGACGTGGCTCTGGTGGTAAAATGCTTGATTGCCACGAAGAATGCTTGGGTTCGATTCCTGCTGGGGCTCTGATTTCTATTTGTATTCCTCGCGTCAACGCCGCCGATGTTCGTTTTTCTTAACGCTGTCGCCTTTAAATTACCAGTGTCAACTCCACCGATGTCAGTTTCTCTTAATGCTCTCGCATTTAAATTACCAATGCCTGTCTCGCCATTCCTGGATATATATAAATTGTCAAAGTCCTGTGGCGCATACCCGCATTCCGCGGCGCGTGGTATACGGGTATGAGCCACACGTGTCTGGCGAAATGAGTTTGACGACGTACGCGACGGGATTTTCACGTTATTCATGCATGACCAGCCAGATATATTCGTCAATACCTCTTACCATCCCATACAAGTTTTGGTCTACCCCAAGTTAGGGAGGCCATCACGAGAGCACCCAGACGTAGGCGGCTAGATAGATAGATAGATAGATAGATAGATAGATAGATACGTAGATAGAAACACAAAAAGGCTTACAGTACGCAAAGAAATGCTTCGCATTTAAAACAATCGTAATAATCATAGGCTCATTTTGTTTTTACCTAAATTGTCGAATTTTTTTCACTAGGCTATTAACATGCGAGTTTCTAATTACATATTTTATGAAAAGGTGGTTATGAGCAACAATGTTGTTTCCAAAAGTAAAAAAAGTTTCCACACCCCACGGATTTTGGTATAGATTTCATGCGAAGCAGCCGGCGAGTGGCAGCCTATGCCAGATTTTCTGCTTTGTGCCCAGCGCTACTACGTTAATCGACGTCCTAGGGTAATTATAGTTATGTGCGCATATCGTAGGCTTGCAATGAACGTAGAATGCAATGTCGTGTAATGGAGACCTCATGGTGATTTTGAGATGAGTGTACGATGCTCAAAGAGAAACGTGCGCAACGCCGTCAGCCGGCCGGCTGCTCGGTCGGGAGGTTTAGTGGGTCAAAGGCCCCCCAAACAACTCAGTCTATGGGGAACGCCGTAATGGAGGCCTCCCAGAAAATTTCAGCCAGCTGGGATTTTTTATTGCGCACTGAAACCGCACTGTATGAGAGCGCTCATTTTGGCAGCCCACAATGTCTTGCCTTATGGAGGAGGAGGCGTCCAGAAGTAATGCCATATTTGCATCGCATATTCCACAACCTGAAAAAGATAGCGAGTAGGCACGACGTGCCGATGGTATTTTCCGCCCCACGTAACCTGGCTGGGCTTTGTCCCAGAATCTCCTCTGGCGAGAAGAAACCCGGCGGTTGCGGAAAAAAGCACGCTTCGGTGTATGCAAGATGCGCGACTGGCGTCATCTACGAAATACCGCTGTCTTGTGGGAAATTTTAAGTAGGCCAAACCGGGCGCTGCGTGAACGATCGTGCAAGGGAACATGAGCTGTCAATTAGAAATAACGGGAACGCGCATTTGCCTGCGCATTGTCAGGCTTGCATGTGTGCACCGATATTCGCAAACATTAAAATATTGGACAGGAGCAATGATACCACAACCCGCGAACTGATGGAGGCTTTTTATATATCCGTAAGAGGTAACGCTTGTGTTAGCGATACGTCTGTATCATTATTTAATAGTGAGCGCAAATTTTTGCGTGCCTTCTTGTAATCTGTTCTATGTGACCACTTTTACTTGCGCATGTCTGTTTCATGAGTATATATTGAAGGTTAACGATAAATAAAAGTTAGTTGAAAGTTTTGCGCGTGTCTATGTTGATCCTTTCCGTGTCCCTGTCGTGTTTATTTGCGCAGGCCAGTTTTACCCTTCAAATGTCTTGCCTATAGACTATCGGGCTCAAAAGCCTTGTATTTAAATTTGAGTCGCAGTTTTAAGGCGGATTCACACCGGCGACTAGCACCGGTCGCGCGACCATTTGCGACTGGCGACCAAAAAAGCGACTGAAAGCGACCGATGTTCACACCGGCAGAGGCTGCATGCGAGCGACCGGAAGTCGCAAACCCAGAAAGTCACGTCCGGATATCGTTATCAGTGAGCCAAGGGAGCGCAATAAAAAAAAGAAAAGAAAAAGCGACGAGCCCGGTTGCAAACAAATGCTGACGTCAATTCTGGGCTTCATTGATTGGTTCCAACCGTCCTGCGACTGCAGTCGCGCGACTGAAAAGTCGCTCAGCGAGCGACTGAGCAAAAGCAGTCGCTTTGCGACAGAAGCGACTGTTTGCGACTGTTTGCGACCAGTCGCAAAGCGACTAACTTGGTCGCGCGACCGGTGCTAGTCGCCGGTGTGAAGCAGCCTTTTAAGGCTGGTTCACACTGGCGACTAGCACCGGTCGCGCGACCATTTGCGACTGGCGACGAAAAAAGCGACTGAAAGCGACCGATGTTCACACCGGCAGAGGCTGCATGCGAGCGACCGGAAATCGCAAACCCAGAGAGTCACGTCTGGATCTCGTTACCAGCGAGCCAAGGGAGCGCAATAAAAAAAAAAAGAAGAAAAAGCGGCGAGCCCGGTTGTAAACAAATGCTGACATCACTTCTGGGCTTCGCTGATTGGTTCCAGCCGTCCTGCGACTGCAGTCGCGCGACTGCAATGTCGCGCAGGGAGCGACTGAGCAAAAGCAGTCGCTTTGCGACTGAAGCGACTGTTTGCGACCAGTCGCAAAGCGACTAACTTGGTCGCGCGACCGGTGCCAGTCGCCGGTGTGAACCAGCCTTTAGTGTCTTCGCAGTTGACTTCTTGCTTTTGCGCGCCGCTATGCTTTGTGTAGCCAGAAAAGATCCTTCCATGCCGACTGCTGTAAGATATTTTGAAACACTGCGGATGTTGTGGTCGCTGAGGGAGTGAATGTAATTTGCGTTAATTGTCACCAGCCATCATTGTCTGCTCAATCGGTTTTCAGCGCTGGCCAATAATATTTTGTCGCGCCACGGAGGACCTAATAGGTTTAGTCCGTGTGCTGGTTGAGCTGATGGATAGGGACAACTGCCATGAGTTCGGTGTGGCCGCAAAGCTTATATCGGCTGCATTTCACCAAATATCTTCGAGACGGCATGGCTGGCCTCAGAGAGCTACCTATAGTATTGATATTTAAATCAGGTTCTATAGCAAATAATGAAGCTCTACTGAACGACCGCCTCCCTGGCTTTCCGCTCGTGTTTTGTAATATTGTCAGCAATGATGTTTTCCTTGATTATAAGATGATGGTCTTTAACGTAAACCTTAATGTTCAATGTTCATTTTGTATTTACCTTCCCGACTAGGAACACTATTTATTTATTTATTTATTTATTTATTTATTTATTTATTTATTTATTTATTTATAGGTACCGCGATCTGGTACCATATCTTAACAGGGTGGGTATAGATGAAAACCTACAAGCATTTAACCAAATACAAGTTCATAGCGATTATAGGCATTCTTCACATTTCCAAAGAATTCTATAAATACTGTTAGTGAACACATAAATGCATTCAAACACAAATTCATAAATTCTTGAGATATTTTTCAAACATTTTTAAGGATTTCAGGTAACGATTTCGCTATTGAGGTTACTCCAACCCACTTTTGCCCCAGGAAGAAAAAAGAATATTTAACACAGTTATTCCTTGTGTTCAACGGAACAATGGTTAGAGCGTTCATTTCGCTTGTTTAATATTATTATTATTACTGTAGAGAAATTGGAACTGCTGACCTTATAATGGCCGTTTACGAGTAGAAAGAGACACTTTAATCGGCAGACACAATTGTGCACAGTAACCGCCGCGGGCAATCCACTGCATCTAACTAGCTCACCCACAGATGTACGGCCGTAAGAATTCAAAACTTAACCTTAGTATATCATGCTGTATATGCTCTAGTTTTTTAAGATTAGGTAAACTGAATGGGTCCTACTCCTAAATAATCACTGCATATTCCAACAACCATCGAATGTAGGAATGGTATGTTAGTAAAGGAACACTAGCTGTAGATGACGTATATGAGCGTACTAAACTAAATAAATGAACGCAATAATTTCACATTTACAAACAATAGACTAAATAGCTTTCGTGTTTAATTAGATACACCGGGAAAAAAATAGTAGATAAACTTGCCCTCAAGCACAACACTTCGTAGAAACGGCCCTTCTTATTTACAGCACCAGCAACGCCTAACTGTCGCGATCCAAACGTTCATCTTTAATCCCAATCCCATACAAAGTAGCCTAGCACAAGGATAGGTAAGTGGATAAGCAGCTCTATTTCTAGGTGTGTCATGCTGTACGAAGTAACAAGAATGAAAGAGAACTAAACTGCACACCTATGTGGCCCCGAATCTTTTTTCGTGTGTTTCGCATTACCAGTATTACGATGAGAAAAATTGCTGATGCTGACAGATATGCTACCGAACGTTTCCATACCACGATTACGCTTAATTCATTATGTAGTCTACCAACCCTTCTATACTTCATCCTGGAATGCCAATGGCACGCGAACATGGAAAAAAATACAATTTTGAGGAGGCAGTAAACCGAGCACCCCAACCAAAGGACGACTACCTACTCGAAACCTGCTAGGCAAACGTCATCGTCTGTGTGTCTAATGACGCGTCTCTCGAGAGGCGTCTCTGTAGTCTCTTTGGTGGCCTCTGCGTTGTGCCACTGTGCCAAAGCGGATGAAGTTGCGCGGATAGGTAGCAGGCAAGTATCTCAATTACCTGAGAAGCACATCGCGATGACCAGGGTGCTTGCGAGCCACGATGCTCTCTGGTGGTTGACGCCGTACTTTTCTCTGAACAGTACGATGACGTATCCAGTGCAGGAGCTCACCATGACCAACAGGAAGGCAGACAAGGCCACGCAAAAGGGAACGATCCAGCATTGGTCCTGAGGAGCGCGTCGACGCGCGGACTCTTCCGCCATCGACGTGGAACAGGGTCGGGTCATCTTGATTACCTACACTTTCCTAGAACATAGCAAAACAAGTTCTTCTTAGGACCAATTCCGGCCATTAAGAACATGAAAATATCGGTCTAAACTAGCTGAGCCACATTTCGTCAAACACATACGGCGCCATTAAAAAAATCTTCAGTAGCGGTGCGGGCTTTTTTGAGCTTTTGTTGACCATCCAAGCCAAAGTTGGCTACGAATCTGGCTAGAGTTAACAAGATGGAAAGGAATAGAGTTCCATAACCGTTACTTACAAACACTTAAACAAAGCATGCAAAGAAAACCGATTTCTTCGTTTTTCACAATTCCCCGTTCATCGCCCCGAAAGTCCTCCGCTGCGGATGTGTGGGAAAGCATTTAAGGCTGACATGATTGATGGCCTGGTAAACGCTTTCTGCCCACGCGTTCTGTTTATTAGGGTCTTTTAGCTTGCACGTATATTCCTCTTCGTCACCGTGTTACTGTACACCAGGAGAAATCTGAGCATGCGCGGGCCTTTACGGAACGTGGGCTTTTACGGAACGCAAATTACTCGCCGGATAGGCGTTATGTTTAGGGCCCCATCTCGTAAACCCACCTTCGTTCATGGCTATGCGCGATATCCGCTTTCCGGTACTCCAGCCACCGAGTTAAAATAGGCGGAAGTGCGAGTGTGCATTGCGATGACCTTGTTTCAGCCGGCTTACTGAAGCTTGGTATTCTAGGTCACTCTATAGAGTGACCTAGAATACCAAGCCGTAAGCATGAGAGGCCTAAAGCCACCGACAGGCTGGATAGGTGGCGCCCTCTATATAGCGCGGTCAAGATGAACTAGGCAAGCACAAGATTGGTACTGCAGAAACATCGCGCGTTCTACTGCTTGTGCAAATGCCTTGCAGCAGCATAAGTGGGCATGAGTTGCCTTTTTAATCATTCTCCCTCATGAACACTAGGCAATAACAAACGTGTCTATGGCTGTGGTTGCCCGAAGCGTCACAAGATGTCGACACCATCGTCCGGTAACCCGGTATTTTGGCACCCCTTTGCGTATACCGGGATTCTGTGCACGCTAAAAACCACTCATAATTTAGCAGCAGCGGCGATTGAATCTTATCTACATCAAATATAGTTTAAATGCACTTATCATCCCCATTTAATGGTTCGCGAAAACGTTATGGTATACTTTTACGTACGTACCTAAACGTTTACGTATGGGGAGCTAAAGCTTTTTTGAAACATGCGTTCCGGTAACACGGTAAACGGAATCCATTATTCCGGTAACATGGTAACTTCAAGAGCTAAAAGTCTCTATTAATGCGCAAGAGTAAACATTGTAACGCTTCTCAAAATGCGCCCTTAAGTAATAAATATGTATTTTGCCCTCCTAGGTAGGGTATAGTTTGCTAGCGTATTAATAGCGACTTTTAGTACAGCGGGAAGCGCTTACGTTAGTGTTAGCGTGCGTCCCAACGCTAACGCTCGAACAGAACGCGCAGCGTGACAAATGGTGGTGTTACAGAGCTATCTATAGCACCAAATAGTACAGAGCTATCTATAGTACCGATAGTGCCATCGATAGTTCTGCATCACTACTGGTGCCTCGCTCCGTGAAGGCTGCCCGACGCTGTCGGCCTGTCTGTCCTGCTTGAGTTACTTATTGAAACATTAGTGGGCAAGTTCATAAAGCAATTCGTACTGAATATTCAAGCAAAATGCCCAGCAAAATCGAGCCGAGTTGCCGTCAGGAGCACGTTCAGTGTCGATTGCTCCTGGTGTCGTCTGCTAGCCATCAATGTTTA